>PVLC010006981.1:0-65922 GCA_004027655.1 Graphiurus murinus | reverse complement strand
TTCTTCTGTGTAGGGCCTCCCTCGGTGGTCAGAGACCAGCTCCTGTAGCTCTTAGCTCCTGGGCTTCTCACAGGGGCAGAGCGTCCACACTGCGATTCTCAGCCTCAGAGGGAGGAATGGAGATGGTCAGTCTCCCACGGGATTCCCCCATCGATGTACCTGGCTCAACTTGGGCTCTCTCAGCTGCCTGGGTTCCCCTGTAGGCAGGGGCCGTGGGGCCCATGGCACGACCTCTCTTACTTCCTCTCTGCATCATCAGGCTTCCACATCCTCAACCTCCTTCCTTAGCCAGCTCAGACACTGTTCCCTTTTGGGCTCAGGCTCCCAGGCAAGCAAGGGAGGCTCTGTTGGCAGTGGAGGTCCACTTAGGATAGAATCAGCCGATGGCCGCCACGACCAGGAAGGTCCACGTTGACCTGCTCTGCTCTGTCTCCCTGCGCCCTGGCACACTCTGCTGGAGGGCCGGGTGAAATGGAGCCTGGGGCTGGGGTACTCACATGACTGATGTTGACTGTTCGAGTCTTACTTCCCACATGTCACTTTTCACTGGTCGCGTAGGTAGTCCTCCATGTTGGGGACACCTCCGACCAGGCGCACATCTTACAGGTGTTACAGGGGAGGGTGGTGTGGACCCTTCCACATGCCCCGCCAGAGCCCAGGAGCCTCTGTGCGGAAGGAGCCCCAGAAGCGGCGCAGGCCCTCTGGGCGCGCCCCTGCGGAGGCCCTCTTCCAGCCCTCGTCACCCACTAACCCGCGTGCCTTTGCTCCCAGCGCTTCTGACTCTCATGATTGCGTCTCCACCCAACGCCTCGGTCCCAGAACTTGTCTCTGACCCACCACTCTTTGCCCCTGCGATGCCTGCTGGAGCCCCCTACCCCCCTACCCCGGCCACAGTCGTCCCCACTGCTGGTCTGTCGATCTAGGATCTCTTCATGCCTTTTGGCTGCTCTGAAGGCTTCAGTGGCGCCCTTCTTCAATGACCGCGGAATCCCCTTGTGATCCCACCCTCCTGTAACCCCTGTGCTGGAGAAACCCCGTGGCCGATGGTGAACACTTCAGCCCCGCCGCAGCACCCTCCAAACACAGAAACCACAAAGCCAGAGCAGGTGATGTTAGGCGCTGTCCCTCAGCCCCGCTAGAGCAAAATGTCATGGGAGAAAGGGTCAGGGTGTTCTTAGCGCCCGATGTGCATCAAAGAAAAGTAGCGATGCAATGGTAGGAAGGCACACTTTCTGGGGGTTGGGAAAGCGGTCTGTTGCGAGGCCTTAAAATCTACATTTGTCACTGAATCCAGGTGTGATGGTTAATTTTGCCAACTTGAGTAAGTCGCAGTACTCAGATATTTGTTCAAAGGTTCTAAATGTTTCTGAGAAGGTGTTTTTAGGTGAGATTAGAATTTAAATGAGCAGTCCTTGAGTAAAGTTGATTACCCTCCATAGTATGCGTGGGCCTTGTCTAATCAGTGAAAGCTAGCAGAGAAAGAAAAGACTGACCTCCTCAGAGGGAAAGAATCCTGCCAGAGGGGTGCCTTTGAACTCCAATGGCAGCTTTTTGTTCTCTAGCCTGCCAGGCTTCTCTGCAGATTTTGGACTCTTCAGGCTCCACTTTTGCATAAGCAAATTCCTTAAAGGTACATGCACACACACACACACACACACATGCACATACACATGCATGTACATGCACATGCATGTGCACATACACATATCCTATTGGTCCTGTTTCTCTTGAGAACCCTAACACATTAAGTAACACTGAAACTGTGATTTAATCGATCACACTTTTAGTAGCAAGAAACTAGAGAATATCAGGAATGTGGGTACATGTCCTGCCTCATCTAGAATAATGCTCATTGTAGCATTTTTTTGTGAGAAAAACTGTAAAAAAAAATGTCCATCAGCAGTCCCAAATATACATTGTGGCTCATTCTTATTGTGGAATACCACATAGCAAATAAAATGAATGATTTAGATATATAAAAACCAGTCCACTTATACTTCTGAAAAATGCATTGTTAAATCAAATTATCAAATGGAGGATAAGAACACCTACAGTATAAACATATATGTATAATAAATACATATAATATTTTTTAAATGATTTCATTTGTAACACACATATGAAGACATCATGAAAAGTACGAATACCTTATTCTGGTTTTTAGTTACACCTGGTGAGTAAAGGAAAGACAAGGTGCAATTTAGGGGATAGCTCTAAAGCATTTGTCAAGTTTATTGCTTAACTTGAGTACCGAGTACATAAGTCTTCATTTTGTAGCTCTCTTTAACATTTGCATATTTGATATCTTTGATAATTAACAAAGATTTTAGGGTCTGAAATTTTTATCATGAATAACATATACTTATTTTACCAAATGATTAAAATGCAGTTAATTGCAGAGATAAAATCAGCAATCCCACCATCACCAGAAAAAAAAAAAAAGATTAAATTTTGGCTGTGTCTCATTCCCTTACTTTTGTTTGCTGGAACACATGCTGAACTCTTGTGTATACATTTCATCAATATTTCAAGGAACTGTGATATGCATATGCAGTTTTTGTGCTATCTTTGACTTGTTGACTTTAAATATTAAATTGTGTAGCAGAGGGAAGGTAATGAACTTTGATTTTTATTGAGCCCTTTATAGCTGTACTTGTCCCTTTTCTTCAATCATGCATCTGAATGTCAAAGTCAGACCTGTTTCATACTAAATGACGTTTTATATCAGGAGCTGCTCATCAGTGTTCTATTGTCAATCGTTGAATCTCCACTACAACCTCAAGGGGCAGAACCATTCCAATTCCTACCTAGAACAAGGGGAAATTTTGTTTTGTTTTGTCGAAAATGTAATGTATACCCATTTTACACAAAGTAAGCAAAGGAAATTGCTTGCTGGAGATCAGGAATCCCACAACTAAAGGCTCCAGAGGCCAAATCTTCAGGTGTCATCCCAAGCTGCATCCCTAACCACTATGTTTGTATGAGTGTTCTTCTGGGTTAAAACTGAGGCCGGTGCAGGAGAAGGGGTTCACCTAACGTCCTGTGGTCTCTCATGGTTTCAGAAATTAGTTTGCTCACATTCATGCTCTTTTTAAAGGCTCATTTGGAAACTGTTCCAAAAGGAAAATAAGGGGACTGGAAATCACCTAAAATCAAATCAAATTAGTTTCTGCCTCAAAATTTCTTATTTCACTCATCTCATAACACAAAAATGGCACCAAAGCTCATGCATTAGGTAAATGTCTGCGCATTTGTTTTTCATGGCTGCATTTCCAGATGTTCCCTCTGATAAATATGCTGTTTGGTTTATTTAAAAGTCATCTCTTTTATGGGAAGAAGGAGGAGAACTGGGCAACACTAACGTTCGTCCCAGTTCTAGAATGCGCCAGACATTTTTGAGTTTTCTCATTTTTTCAACCAGAACTGAGGAAGGTATCATTTTACCCATTTTACAGATGATCAAGGATAGGCCTGAGGAGCACTATAAGTTTTCAGGATTATATATCAACTCAAGAACAGGCTTTTATGTTTCCCTCCCTACAGCATACCCATCAGCTTCCTTTATAGATGATGGGCTTCCAAAGGTCAAGGACAGATTGTTTTAAACTCTCCTAGAATTGCGCCCCATGTGTACTCCTCAAAGCAATACTGATTATAGCAATGAAGTCTGTGCCAGGAAGCCCAAGTGAAGGAAGTACGTGCTTGGGCTGGTCCCTCAAGTGTTAAGCAAGGCTCACGTGGAGCCAGAGTTATTGCTGTCTCTGGAAGGTGACCTATGAAAAAAGTTACTGACATTTACACAAGGACTTTAATCAATAGGCACTTTATACTTTATCTAAGATAATCCTTACAGCTATTCAAGTAACTGTTCATTGTTGACATTATTTAGATCAGTGTACAGGAGTTATGAGAAGTTAAGCAACTTTCCCAGACAAAGAACCTTGTAAATTAATGCTCAGGAACTCAAAACCTGTAACTACAAAGAGCCAATATTTTCCTGCTCTGTTATCTGGGTAGACAGTCAATGAACCTAGATATATTGTTTAGAATTTCTCTTTTAACAATGAGCTCCATTGTTTATCTACCCTTCTATCTATAATCTATTTACAAATACTATCTGTACGGTAAAATTTAAAAGTACAAAGTAGATAAAAATCTGGGAGAAAATATTTGTGATTTGTATTGAAGATATGGGGTTAATATCCTCAATATTTTAACAAACAGAGAAATGGACCAAAGATTACAACAGAGAATGCAAATAAAAATATAAATACCCAGTGAAACATTTGAAAACACATCCAATGATATAACTGGTGAAATGTCAAATAAACTGTTATTCTACGTAAAACAGGTAAGTATCAACAGTATGTAGAGGGCGATCACGAGTATGTAAAAGGATATTGCTTTTTTGTTTGCATAAATATTTCTGCATTTTATTAATATATACACAAAAGATCAACAGAATATGCTAATAATAATATCAAATTATTCTCAACAAATATCTTCTGATTAGGTTTGGAATGCAGGCTGGACTATTACTATCCAGACTTTGGCAAAATGAATAAATCCCAGAAATGTTTTTTTTCAAATACTAATTATGGCTGGGTGTGGCAGCACATACCTATAATCTCAGTACTTGGGAGAATGAGAAAAAAGGATTGAAAGTTCGAGGCCAGCATCAGCAATTGAGTAAGGCCCTCAGCAATTTAGTGAGATCTTGTTTCAAACATAGAAATAAAAAATAAAAATAGGGCTGGGGGATGTAGTTCAGAGGTATAACACCCCTGCATTCAATCCCTAGTAACACGCACACACACACAGTACCGATTATGAAATACTATATTATGAAATGACCACTTTCTCATTTTCTTATTTTAAAATAAATAATTCATTTAAGAGATCTCATATATAAGTGACTACATATCTGTTTGGATCTCTCACAGAGCTGGTGGACAAAACTACCCACAGTCATAGTAAGGAGGACACAATGTGTACAGATGTAATGCTCCTTGGGCAGTGACCAGAATCTCTGAAGTGAGTAGTGTGTGCCAGTATATGTCACTTCCCTGAAGGTAGAAGGGACCATTCATAGCCCTGCAGAGATAAGTGTAGTGTGGATGCCAGACAACCACTTCTGAAGAGAGCATTCATAAAGTGTATGTTCATATGAGGGTACTACATAGAGGGTCCTGCATGGGACACCAAACATTTGTGACATAATTTACAGGCATAATTAATCTGCCTGATATATAGGGAAGTCTGACTAGCCAAAGGTGTCATGTTTGCCTATGCCAATAGGTAATTAAAAGAAGAAAAACGAATGCCAATCCACATATGTAAAATTGCTCAAACACACCAAAATTTAAATAAATGAAATCAAAAGCACTGATATATGAATATATAAACAAGATACAGAATATGATGTACAGCATGATCAGATTTCTGAAAAGTACATATTTTCATAAGAATATGTATATGTCATATTTTAAAATATAAACAAAGCCATGCAAACAAATCTGGAGTGGTTATCTTGAGGCATGACACAGTTAGAGGGAAGACACAAGATAATGCCTCTTGTTTTCAAGGGCAGGAGAAACATGTACACTAATTTAACTAGAAAAATAACTAAATAAAACAATGCCAGAAAGGGATAAGCCTAATTGTTGTTTGACAGTATATTTTTGAACATTAAAAGATTTAAAATAGATTGTAACACATAAAAAGAGTTTACATACAGCTTTATATTCACAACCATACACATGCATGAATTTAACTGTGTTTAATCTGAAAGAGGAGCCTAAGGAAACATCTTGTCACAGGATTAAATGCCCGTCGACCTTGTATACATCCCCACTTAATGCTTTCTTTGTCATATCACTTCCAGAAAGTTTCTCCTGTGGGCTTCCACAGGGCTAGTTCTCTTTTCCCTCTCCCTCTTTCCAAGGTCTAGTGTTAAGAAGTGATAGCCAAGCTGCAATTATGGATATTTTCACCAGGTGGCGCACTATCCATCAATTTTAATATTATCTTCCCATGGAAAAAAAATTATTTGGCAAAACCAACAAATTCTACTTTGAATGGAGGTTACGAAAAACATGTGAAATAAAATCATGAATCATTCCTTACCTTAGCAGTTACCACTTGACATTTACTACATTATTTTTAAGTTCTCTCTCTCTCTCTCTCTCTCTCTCTCTCTCTCTCTCTCTCTCTCTCTCTCTCCCCCCCCCCTTCTTTCTTCTTTCTTTCGTGTGTGTAACTGCAGATTGAACCCAGGGGCATTTTATCTCTGAGCTACACCCCCAGCCCTTTTTAGTTTGAAACAGTGTCTCACTAAGTTGCTGAGGGCCTTGCTAAGTTGCTGAGGTTGGCCTTAAAACTGCAATCCTCCTGTATCAGCTTCCCAAGTTCTGGATCACAAATGTGCACTACCACTCCTGGCTTATTTTATTTTTAAGTTTTGTATAGTATGGGGATGCCCGTGGGTAAGAGATTAAGTGCGAGGTATGAGGATCTACAGAATGTATGTATTCAGACCACCCTCAATTTCCTGGCCCACCCCAGGCTCACATCTACCATGGCTCCTCTTTCCATTGTGTCTCACACATTTCCTAGGCTCTGTTTATTATTATACAAGTAATCCACACACTTATTTTGGCCATGTGAAAAATACTATTAAACACAGAGAAGATAATAGTTTTCCAGCGCTTCTGTCCCCTCATGGTTAACATTTTGGCATATTTCATATAGTTCTTTCCTTATGCTTTCATATATATCCACAAATATAAGTAGTTCCACTTCTGAAAAAGTGACTTCTACTTCTGGAAGGGTGATGGGGTTGCTATTAGGACACAGCTCTCCTGACTGTGGCCTTCTGTCCTTCAGGTATATTGGTTCTCCTGTACTATCACTTCATTTGAAGGAAATCTCCTTCTCTTACAGTCTTTCTTCTCTTATCTTACAACATAAAAGGAAAAATTGCAAGGGCAGGAAAGCATGTGAAGTGTAGGAAATGGTGCAAGGATTTTCCGTTGTCTTCCCAAGCCCCTTGGGTAACAACTCTGGATAGTCACCATGACTAATACATCAAGAAAGTATGCACACGTTTCCTTCTCTGCTTTTAGGATCTCAACTTCTCTCTCTGAGAGTTATGCCACTTGGTTTCTATGACAATCATCTCTACTGCATGAGAGAAAGCAGGGTGGGGCAGAGATAGTAATCACCAAAGCCTCCCATGGGTTTCTGATTTCCCCAAAACAACTCTGTAAAGAAAGCGCCCTTATCCCCATTTCCCTAATGATCAGTGCCAGGTTTGCTAAGGATAAACCACATTTCCAGGTAAGTACAAAACAGAGATTCAGCCTCTAGACCTCCCTAAAGTGTGCCCAGCAGCCTCCATTGTGGCATATGAATCTGGTGTTGTGCCTGAACTGTGCCATGTCCATAGGATACATGCTGGGCCACTCCACTTGATGATGAAGATGATAATGAAGAGGGAATCCTTCCCCACGGGCCAGGAAGCATGAAGACTGGCAGTTCCTGAAGTGGTGAATAATTGAGATGAAAGTACAGTGGGGAAGGAAATTCTTATCATCAATGCTTGGATCAGATCTGGAGAATTTAGGATTGCATCTCCACTAATCAAAATAATAAAAATTCAAGGTGGATAATGAGGATCCATTATTAAAAAATGAGAACACTGAAGATTCTAGAGCCTTCAGTAAACCTGAGGCAGGGATTCTGGAAATCAAGCTTTGCCTGTTGTGTTATCTTTCCAGAAAGGGGAAATCTCTGCACTCCTATTATTCTTTAAAACGTTTCCAATGGCCAGGCATGGTGGCTCACGCTTGTAATCCCAGCATTCGGGAGGCTGAGACCAGAGGATCCGGGTTCGCGGCCAGCCTCAGCTACCTAGTGAGGCCCTCCACAACTTAGTGAGACCCTGTTTCAAAAATAAAGAATAAAAAATAGGACTGGGTGTGTAGCTCAGAGGTAGAATGCCCCTGAGTTCAATCCCCAGTACAAAAAAACAAACAAACAAAAAAAACACAAAAAACAAACAAAAAAACACACAAATGTTTCCAATGAACTGTATTGGTTTCTTCATCATAAAAATCAATAAATTTAAAAATTAAAAGGCATACAGAAGGGCAAATTATTCACATATGCCTCAGAAAACACTTTATGTACCAGGAACTCCCTTTAACCAGGAGAGAGAAAAATAAATGAAAAAAAATCAATGTGATTTTTTTATTGGTGTGAAAAATTTAAATCTCATAGAAACTCAATTAAACTTACGAGATCTCCAACAAAAATGAACATAAAAAGTCTGAGTTGAGCTGACAACAATAAATCACATGTATGGTTTACAGTCATCCCATTTTTACAATAAATGTGCATATATTCCCATATAAATATATTCTCACAAACATTTTCTCTCTATGGAGAAAAGTCATCTACAGAATATACTTCACCCCATTAACAAAGGATTCTTTATTGGGGGAGAGAAGGTAGATACAGGATCATTTTACTCTCCACAGGTATGTGTCTTTATTGTTTGATTTCTTTCAGTTACAAACATATATTAGCTTTGTGATTTAGAAAAGTAACAGATAAATTTTAGAAATAGGGAAAATACTTGTTATGATTAGATTTCAGACGCTGATTTCATGTAAGTTTACTGACCTAGAAAGGAATTCATAGTTAATGGTTAAGAAAAAAAGACAGGTTTCATGCTGTATGTACAATATGACTGGTTCCATTTATTGTTGATAATACTTTTATGTGTATGAGTAAGTGCATGTTATGAAGCAAATAAGTCTAAAAATATATGTCCCAAAATACAAAAGAAACACACACACACACACACACACACACACACACACACACACACACACACACTCAGAGACACTCACACTGGCTTTTTTTTTTCATCCGAGACAGGAGTGGAACTTCCTGCCAGGAGCTCAGAGAATCAGGTAGCAACGGATTCTGCAGGAAAAGTTGCCTGTGCCTTTCAAGCCTGCTGCCTGCCCTGTGTGGTGGGTCCAACCAGAAGACCCTCCCTTGCCCAAACTCTTACAGGCCGTCTCTCAGAGATATTCCGAGATGATGTCGTTCTAACTTTGACCAGCAGGTGGCGATTGTTTCAATAATCTACCTTGGCTGCAACAGAGAAGCAAGAATTTTTTTGCAGAGACAATGCCAATGTGAATTGAGTAGTCCTAAACAGATTTAAAATTTTCATATGGAGAAAAATCTGAACATGTATCTGTAGTTCCATTTATTGATAATGACTCACAAATCTGAATTTCTCACATTCATGTATTCATTTCACATTCAAGGGACACTGCCAGATGGAGTGTCCACCCCACTCTTATCTTTGATGCCCAGGCTTCCATTTCCAATTGCCTATGGACTTGTCCACTTGAGGGAAGATGACTGCACTTCCTTTCTACACTTGTGGAGTAATTGTGTGTTTCTCTAATGTTGCACTGATGAGCAAAGAATTCGATAGGGTAGCTCATTAAATAAAAAAAGAAATGCACAAATATCCTTTCCTATTCCAACCACTATTAGGAAACATATGCCACAAAGAGTCCCAAACTCTTTGTGTGTACATAAATGTGTGTACATTGCATGTCATGTGTGTATATTTTCAAATGCTCTTTAATAGTTATATTATTTATTTTACATTAAAATCCCCTCATTTGTGGAAGGAAGGATTCTGGGACTAGGATTTCTAATATTGCTTAGAGGTCTAGTATGTTTCAGACACTTTGTATCATTTCTCTGATAGTCTCCTTTCAAATCCTTTCAGGCAAATTTTTGCTACTTAGCAGTAATGTATTTCTTATGCCACTATTTTATATTTATTTGCACATTTGGCATTGTATGTATGTATATATAACATTAAAGATATAATGTATTAGCTGGGTGTGGTGGTGCATGCCTGAAATCCCAGTACTTAGAAGGCCGAGACAGGAGGGTTGCAGGTTCGAGCCCAGCCTCAGCAACTTAGTGAGACCCTATTTCCAAATAAAAAGGGCTGGGGGTGTGCCTCGGGGGTAGTATACCCCTGGGTTCGACCCCTAGTACAAAATAAAAAGATATAATGTACTGACTATGAAAATACTGTGCTGAATGAAGAGTTGGGGACAAAAAGGCCATGGCCAAGACGTGTTATACCTCAGTAGTCACCAGTGCAGGGAGCAGCCTAATGCCACAGGGACAAACAAGCCAATACTGCCCATTTCTCCCCCACCCCACCCAACCAAAACTTCATGATGCAGAAGGTCTGGGTGGAGAGAAAGGTCAACCTGAGACCTCTCTCTCTCTCTCTCATTGAACCCAGGGGTGCTCTCCACTGAGCTACACTTCTACAAAACTATCTCATTATATATTTATTTTTTTCGGTACTGGGGATGAACCCAGGGTCATTCTGCCACTAAGCAACACCCCATCCTCCCCCCCTTTTTTTTGAAACAGAGTTTTAATACTGAGGCTAGGCTTAAACTTGTGATCCTCCTGTCTCAGCCTCCCACTGTGAGTATTCTCAGCAGGACAGATAGATAATGCAGCTGCAGATGTAGCCAGCAAGGACAATCTGACCAGTTAAACAAAGATGACGGCCTTTCAATAGTTTTGCACATCTGAGTGCATATTGAACAAATTTGGCCACCACTGTGCTAAAAGGTAATCAAATTGGGATTATCCGTTTCTTGTTCAGTGTATAAGTTCATCTTTTCAGCTGGGAAATCTATTGACTTTCCTGTAGACATTCCCCTCTTCACTTTAATAACACCCTGCACTCACGCCTTCTGCCAAATAGTTTCTTTTCCCACTTTGTGAAAATGGATTGTTTCAACAGGAGAATAAAGTGTTCCTTTGTATTCAGCCATATTTATCTTGAGAATTTAATACAGACTATTTATACTGGAACTGGGATTTGTTGTCAAACATTCCTTGAATTAGAATCAAGGCAACTTAATTTTGTTCTCAATTTGTATGGTTTGAATTCAGATTACCCATGGGCAAATATATTGTCATGTAGTGTTTTATTGGTGACGTATTAAAAGAAAAATATTTAATTTTGAGAAAAATCATTCAATAGGAATTTGTGTATTCTGTATGCTTTCTACCTCGTTTTGACAAGGCGATTTTTCCATTGGTAGATATCTTTTTTAGAGTCAAATGATAAATAATGTGTCTCTGTAAACGCTGTCCATGTATTAGCAGATAAAACTTTATAAATGAGGTTAAGTGGAGTCCTGAGTCTTTCACATTAATAGGATTTTAAAAATAGTATTCAAGGCTCAGCAAAAATCAGTACTGACTTTCTGAACCCTAAGCATCCGGTTGACATTTCCTCCTTCACTATGTGAAGTTCTAACTAAGATTTGCATGGATAAAAGGTTATTTATTCCTTGTCTTCTCTCTGAAATATGTCCTATGCCCCTGATTTCCTGGTGTATGGAATGCAGATCATCACTCCTTGCCAAAAAGGGGACTGCGGTCGTACAACAAGAGTCCAAACAAACTGAAAAGCCCTATACAGCCTAAGAAAATGATATTAGCAGGACAGGCCCAAACAGAAAGCTGTTCTTATTTTAGGAAGGCCCTGGGACCTGACCATAGTATCCCCATTTTTTTTTTTCATTGAACATTATATTTATCTTTGATAGCTGTGACTTTTTGGTAAACAGTTTAATTAACCTCCATAATAAATCAAGCAATAAAAAAAGTATTCTCATATCCTGTGGCTGGACAAAGTATGGAAGGTCAGCTTCTTTGTGTTTCTGTGGTTGATTTCATTCCCTTTCGTTTTCTACTTCTTTCATCGAACTTTTGTATAGATAATGATCACTGTGAAATATTGATCATGTCTCTAATCTTTGGATTTTAGCATATCAAGTTTTAAATGTAAAATTTCTTCAATAAATATTAATTTACAACAGATTGGTAAAAGTAGTGATTTGAGGAACACAATTTTGTTCCCATCATGTTTCAGTTTTTAGATAGTTGCCAATATCTAAACATTGGAATATTTCATATAGAAACGCAGCTTCCTGGATTGCCCACACTCAACACACAACATTCTCCCACGCCCTCAAGGCAAAGCAGTGGTGGGAGCTGAGCAGGACCCGCCAGGTACCACCATTCCTGCCACTCGGTACTGCTTGAATCCCGACGATCCACAGTGCTGGTTTTCATTTTACTATTGTTGCTATTGCCCCTCTTACAAGAAAAAGTGAACGATTTTAAACATTCTCACCATAAAATGTGATAGAAGAGGCAACAGATACATTAATCAGTGGGATCATTCCACAATGTATACATATGTTAAAGCATCATGTCATACCCAATAATATATGCAATTAGCATGTCAATTAAAAATAAATTTTTAAGTGGATAAAAAAAAGACCAAGAGTGAGATTCATCTCCAGAAAAATGGAGAAGCCAGGCATAATGGCACATGCCTGTCATCCCAGTCCTTGAGCAGCTGAGACAGGAGGAACACAGGTTTGAGGCTAGCCTCAGCAATTGAGTGAAATTCTGTTTCAAAATAAAAATGAAAAGGACTGGGTGTGTAGCTCAGAGATAGAACACCACTGTGCTCAATTCCCAGCACCAGAAGGAAGAGGAGGAGGAGGAAGAAGAGGAGGAGGAGGAGGAGGAATGAAAATTGGAGACACTAAGTGCTGTGTGCATATATGTTTGAATAAGGAAAGGAGAGAGAGAGAGAGAGAGAGAGAGAGAGAGAGAGAGAGATTTCCTTGTGGTAGCGAAGGCACTTCCTGTGATTTTTATATACATCTGCTTCTATTATTTACATTCTCATCTTGAGTCTCATGTGTGCCACACAGTCTTTCTGAGATTATGATGGATATGCACATTTTAGCATTTTAAAAACAGATAGGAAAATATATTTGAAGTAACTTTTTAATGACATTAGAAAAATGTTTGCTAAGACATAATGAACTTTTATTTTCCTTATTGGGTGCTGACATCTTCTGTTATGTGATCTCCTACTAGCAGATCACGATGCATTACTGGAAGATGCTACATCTTAGAGAAATTCATTTCCGTGCCATGTTACCTCTGGCCATGGAATTTTCCTCCAACCCAGTGAATGAGCTGATGGTGGTATTTCAATTGTGCCACTTCACATTAGAGATAGATATTGGACTGGACAACATTTACTTGTTTTCAGAATGGTTTGCTTTATGACCTTATATGAATTGTATCACAAATATTCAACATAATTCCAAGTGCCTGAAAGGTTAGGGAGTGGATTTTATGGATTTGGATTGCAGGTAGCAGAAGCAACTCCTGCTGCTTTCTACATTTGTAATTTTAATTTGTGAACTGTAGGAAAGCATTAACTTACCTGCTGAATGCCCTCTCTCAAATTTTCTGGTATTTTATTTTTCCATAATTCCTGCTGGTCCTTGCTCAGCTCATATGCAGCTATTTGGTGATATCACAAAAATAGGCTTATCTGTTTGTTAATGCTTGTTTGTTTTTGCTACTGAAGCCTGAACCCAGGGACATTCTAACTCTGAGCTATACTACAGCCTTTTATTTTTAATTTTTTTTTTGAGCCAGGGTTGCTGAGGCTGGCCTTGAACCTGCAATCTTCTTCTTTCAGCCTCCCAGGTACTAGGATTACAGTTGTTTGCCACTATGTCTGTCTGGTTTATTTTGTTTTTAATTGACATGCAATAATTATACATATTTATGGAGTACAGTGTGATGTTTTAATTCATGTTTACAATGCATAATGATCAGACTAGAGTGAATGACCTATCCAACACCTCAAACATTTATCATTTCTTTGTGTTAAGAACACTCAAAATCTCTTTCAGTTATTTTGAAATAAACACTACAATATTGTATAGTTACCCTACTGTGCTACAGAAAACCCAAACTTATTCTTCCTACCTAAACATCATTTTGTACTTGTTGACCAATTTATTCTGTGCCTCTCCATCTTACCTACACCATCTCATAGACTGTACAGTTTATTTATGTATTCCCTATTATTGACCCCACCATGACACAGTTCCAGAAAGGTAAGCCCTCTCTTCACTTGGTTCCTGACCATATCCTAAGGCAGATGCACAGTGTCCCATAGCTGCCACAAAGGAAGACATCTGATATTAATATAGCTGCTGTGGCTTTCTTATGTTTACTGCTTGGGGGGGTACATCTTTTTTTCTCCTTTTACTTTCAGCCTCTTTGGCCCTAATAATTAAACTAAATTTCCTCTAGACGACATATATTTAGAGCTTGCTTTTTATAATTCATTTGCATAATCTCTCCCTTTGAATTGCAGTGTTTAATCTATTAGCATGTAAAGTAACTATCAACATTTGACTTAATACCAATATTTTGCTAATTTTAATGCATCTGCTTTTTAAAAAGTTCTGGTTTTCCTTGTTCGCCCTCTTCTACATTAAATTAATGTCTTTTAGAATTCCATTCTGCTTTATTGGCTTTCTAGATATGCCTCTTCGCATTTCTAAGTGGCTGTTTTAGGGATTACCATATAAATCATTACCTTTTCTCAGTATTCTTTGAGTTCATACTGTACCACTTCACATAAATGAAAGCAGCCTGATGTCATACATTTCCTTTCACCACCCCTCGCTTTTATGCTTTACAGATGGTCCCTGACTTGAGGTTTGACTTACAAGGTTTTTGACTCTAAATGGATCTAAAGCAATATGCATTCAGTAGAAACTGTACTTCAAATATTGAATTTTGAGCTTTTTCTGATCCTGTCTCATGATGCTGGACAGTGGCAGCATGCCACAGCTCCCAGCCAGGCGTGTGATCACGAGGGAAACGATTGATACCTTACAGTGAGGGTGTTCATAGGTTAGGTGTATCAAGTGCATTTTCAATTTATGACACTTTCAACTTTCCATAAGTTTATTGGGACATATCCCCATTGTAAGTCAGGGAGCATCTGTAGTTGTCATATGTACTGCACACACATAATTAAACCTTATGGTACGTGTGATAAAATTTTCTTTAAAAATTTTTACATTTTATAAGCCAGGTGTGGTGGCACACGCTTGTAATCCCAGTACTTGGGAGGCTAAGACAGAAGGATCGTGGGTTCACAGCCAGCCTCAGCTCTTAGTGAGGCCCTCCGCAACATAGTGAGACCCTGTTTCAAAATAAATGAATAAAAAATAGGGCTGAGGATGTAATTTGGAGGTAGAATGCCCCTGGGTTCAATCCTCAATACCAAAAAAAATTACATTTTATATATTTACTTTGGTATTGGGATTGAACCCAGGGGCATTCTACCTCTGAACTACACTCTCAGCCCTTTTTACTTTTTATTTATAAACAGGGTCTCGCTAAGTTACCACACACTGGCCTCAAATCTGTGATCCTCTTGTCTCAGCGTCCCAAGTACTGGGATTACAGGCCTACGCCACTACACTTGGCTTAATTTTTATATATTAAGTAAATTTAGAGGGAAATAAAAGATAGTGATTTATATTTATTCATTTATTTGCCACTTCTTATGGTTTTCATTCCTTCATATAGATTTGATTTTACATCTAATGTCATATCTGTTCACCCTGATAAACTTCCTTTAGCTTATCTTGCAGTGCAGATATGCTGACAATGTACTTTTTTCATTTTTGTTTATGACTATCTTTGTTTTGCTTTGACTGTCGATGGCGTATTTTTTGCTAGATGGAGCTATGGATTGAAAGGGTTGCATTTTTCTTTCTTTCCTTTAAAGATATTTTCCCAGTGTCTTCTGGCCTCCATTGGTTCTGAGAAGAAGTAAGTCAGCATTTGTACTGTTGATCCTCTGTGTATGATGGGTTGTCTTGATCTGCCTGCTTTGAAGATTTTCCCTTCTCTTTGGCATCCATCCACTTGATGATTCAGTGTGTTTTCTTTGTCTTTGTTTTGCTTGGGATTTTTTCTCAGCTTCTTGAATCTGTCAATGTATGCCTATCACCCAATTAGGAAATCTTTTTTTGGGGGGGGGGTATTAGGGATTGAACCCAGGGCTGTTCTACCTCTGAGTTACACACCTTGCCGCCCCCCCTTTTTTGAAACAGGGTCTACCTGTTTCAAAAAGTTGCTGAGGCTCTCCTCACATGTTGGCTCTTCCAGTCTCAGCCTTCCAAGTACTGGGATCCCAGGTGTGTGTCATCACATCCAGCTCCATCATCATTTCTTCAGCTGCATCTCATTCCCCATTGTCTCTCTATTTTCTTGGAATTCCAGGTAGACATTTGTTAGACCTTCTGGCATTGTCACTGTGACTTTTCATTTTTTTTCAAAAATATTTTTATCCCTGCTTTTCAGATTATGTAATTTCTATTGACCTAACTCTCAGTTCACCAATTTCCCTATTCTCTCCATTCTTCCATGAAGTCCATCCAAGAATATTTTCTATTTCTCTTTTCAGATTTCATATGCTTAGAAAAGTAAGAATTGCTTTCACTGAAAAGCAGCAGGGTGCTGTGAAAGGAGCTTGCTTTAGGCTTCAGCGAGCATTAGAGGAGCTAACTCTCTTTGTCCTCATTTTACTTTTCTGATCTGTATGATAAGAATTATAGGTTTGGCCCCTGTCAGCTATGATTAGCATGAAAGTGTCTAAAATATGCTAACATGAGTTGGGACTCTAAAACTGTTCATTAATCATCCCTTCCCCTGATTTCCTTTTTCCACTGTAAAGCTTGTGCTTTTACAAAAGTATTTTAGAAATTACTAAATTAATTAATGACATGACCACCACACTGAGGCCACTTACTCCTTGTCTTCATGACCCAACCTGAGGAGCCAACACAGGAAGTTAAGACTAGGAAGTCTTCGATCCCAGAAGCCCATGAGATTTCCAAATGAGAGGCTTCTGAGTGCCCTTCTTCTATCTCTCACACGATGGATGATCCTGTGTGTCTTGGTAGGATTGCATGTAAAATAAGACCAATAGCACCTTTCTCATAGGATTGGGGTGAAGGGAAAATGGGAAAAAAATCACAGAAAGAATTTGGCATACAGGAAAGGCTGGTCTAAGCCTTTGCCTGCCTCCTCTCTTCTCCCGTCAGAGGGACACCAGCACAATCATTCTTCTTGAGTTGGCCTGGACATCATCTGCACTTCTGGCATCCTTGTTGCACTAAGTGACTGCGGTCATAAGCTTCTCCCCTGGAGTAACACCATTGCCCTTTCTCAGTTTAATTGCTGTGTTGAGGAAGACAGCGAGAACCACTGAAGGCTAAGGAGTAGGAATGCAGCAGAGGTATCCAGAAGTAGGGTGTGCAGCTTCTGCCTACTTCTGAGCACCTGCTGTGTGCTGGGCATTGCAGTTGCTGCCTGGCCCGTGCTCTCAGCTTTATCTTCTACATTCTTGTGATGCAAGAGAATTATCACTTCAATTCCCTAGGCGAAGGAACTGGGATACAAAATGGTGAGTTATCTTGTCTGGGGTCACACAGTCACTAAGTGGATAAACAGAGAAGAACATCAATGTTTTTCTGACTGTCAGTCCTGTTTTTTCCAGGACACCACAGAGCCTCAAAGGTAAATCCCATGGCTACAGATCACATGATATAAACATATTGATCTACCGTGTAGAGTAATGGATACGCTTTATTTCTGATAATCAGGTCTCGGACTTTTCTCTCTGACTTATTAATGGCATCATATTGGACGTTTATTGGAACACTCTGGACTCCAGTTAAATTGCACATAAAAGCCCTGGATTTGAGGTGGATCTTCAAGTTCTGACATTTTTATGTTGGCTTAATATTTTGCTGTCTCCCCTTTTGATAATGGAGGTAACACTGTGCATTTACTCACTCAAGAACATCAAGAGTAGACCTTCTCTCTCTCTCTCTCTCTCTCTCTCTCTCTCTCTCTCTCTCTCTCTCTGTGTGTGTGTGTGTGTGTGTGTGTGTGTGTGTGTGTGTGTGTGTTACCAGGAATTGAACCAGGGGCGTTCTACCTCTGAGCTACACCCCCAGCCCTTTTTATTATTTTTTGTTTGTTTGTTTTTGTTTTGAATCAGGGCCTCACTTAATTGCCAAGAGTCTTACTAAATTGCTGGCATCCACAACCTCCCAAGTACTGGAATCACAGGCGTGCACCACCGTGCTCGGCTAAGAGTGGGCCTTTTTAAAATTAAATCTTGTTGGATGAACAGATGCGATGAGAGGCCTGATAGAAGTGGGTTTCTAAGACCTGCATCTGATTAATTGCATGGTATACATGTAAACACACACACACACACACACAGACACACACAGATATGCACTCACTTCCCAATGGGAGTGTCAAGTGCAGGGAGGAAGGGACAGGACCTGGATGTATGACAACCATGTCCCTCCATCAGCAGAGTCAGCTACTTGGACCACTGTTAACACATCACCTTCACCAAGCATAAAGCTCCTTGACTCTTGTGTCTGATTTTCTGTCTGTGTGACCATAGGGGAGGAATAAACTGAATATCTTAGTTTAATGACAGAAGCTTTAGTCTCAGCAAATGCAGAGCAGAGTAAACCTGCACTCTACATGCTTTCAATTCCCTTCATTGTTAGAGGGTTTGAAGAACTTTTCCCACATTTGATTGCCATTTCTTCTTTGGATAATCTGTTTTTATTCATTGCCAATTAATTTTCTTTCATACATTTTTCTCTCCCACCATTTTCCACCTGGTTGAGGAAACAGTTTAAATAATGTTATGTCCATACATGAAAGTATCACTACCAACTACTAACAAGCATGTGGAGGCGTGGAGTGGGGTGTGGATGCAAACACACCAAGTGCTGTGTGTGGGTATTTATATCACTTTGAACCCCACTGTGATGTATAATTGCAATGCCCTCAACCAAAGTACAAAAACACAGTTTTACATTGACCTTGAGACGAAAGAAGCAGTACACTCATTTTACAAATATTGACTGAGTGCTCATGCTGGGCTAGGCATTGCTCAAGATCATGAGAAACAGCAGTAAAGAAAACAGAAAAAAAAATCCTTGCCTTCCTGAAGTTTACATTCTAGCGGATAATGATTTTAAACATTGGAGAATTGCCCACGGGAATTCATTGGGCCCACTAAATAACAGACACTGTCCTAGATGCAACTGATATTACAGTAAACAAAATGATCAAAAAATCCATGCTGCACTGGAGCAGCACTGGGAATCAATTTAAAAACTCGAACATGGTGAACCCAAGTACTCCTTGTATCAAAGAGTTCAATGACCAAAGCCAGTAAACTCATGTTTGTTTCAAAGATTATACTTTGTGACAATTTATAGAAATAAAATTCACACAGTATATAATTTACCTATTTAAACTGTACAATTCAGCCGGGCGTGGTGGCGCACTCTTGTAATCCCAGCATTCGGGAGGCTGAGACCGGAGGATCCAGGTTCGCGGCCAGCCTCAGCTACCTAGTGAGGCCCTCCACAACTTAGTGAGACCCTGTTCCAAAGTAAAGACTAAAAAATAGGGCTGGGGGTATAGCTAGGAGGTAGAATGCCCCTGAGTTCCATCCCCAGTACCGCAAAAAAAAAAAAAAAAGATTAACAAACCATGCAAGAGTGCTGGAAGGTACTTAAACCTCTCAGTGCCTCCCTTTCCTCATTTCAAAGATGGAGAAAATTAATAATAATAATGATGATAATAATAATAATGATAATATCACCCTCCTCTTAACCCTGATGAGAGAAATAAATGTGTTAGCACAAAAGAAGCACTGAGAACAATGCATGGCTAAGAGTGAGAACTGCCTGTTTATCCTTTTTATTGTGGAAAAATTAAATCAGGGAAGGGGATAGGAAGTGTGAACTTCCCAAGTATGTAGGCATTAAAGTTCTCACGTAAGCAAAGGATATAGAGGATTACTGTGTTTTAGAACAGAGGCCAGCACTTGGGAAAAGACTCTCCCAAAGTCCTATGATCAGTGATGGATGTGGGATCAGGGGCGGGGGTATCTTGATTCCAGCCTTCTATCCAGAAGACACATGACTATCATTTCTTTCTTAGACTTAATGGGAAATTGCTTCTTTAATATTCAACTGAAAGGTGAAATCACAGAGACAGAAAAGCACAAAGAACAGAAAGAAGCTTTCAAGGATGAATTCTGTCTCTTAGAGGTTTTTAACATGTCATTCTTATTACACTCTTATTACTCTTCTTCACATTAACTTCTAAATTTATACTTATCACTTTTATAAACATCTTTACTCTCCAAATTTTATTTTAAAATCCACCATTTCATATACTTTGCAGACAAAATCCTCAACTCATGTACCATATCTGTAAGATTACAAATTTTCTTTTAACATTGAACATTAATTGGTTCAGAATATTTTATAGTAAATTTTATTATGGATTTCCTTAAAAATATTAAGGGAAAGTTAAAAGAGTTTGTGCATCCAAAAGCAGAAAAAATTACTTTAAAGAAATGTGAATTGAGCCGGGTGTGGTGGCGCACGCTTGTAATCCCACCCAGCATTTGGGAGGCTGAGACCAGAGGATCCGGGTTCGCGGCCAGCCTCAGCTACCTAGTGAGGCACTCCGCGACTTAGTGAGACCCAGTTTCAAAATAAAGAATAAAAAATAGGGCTGGGGGTATAGCTCGGAAGTAGAACGCCCCTGAGTTCAATCCCCAGTACAGCAAAAAAAAAAAAAAAAAAGAGAAATGTGAATTATGTAGAAAATTCCAGCATGTATTTTAGATATTTAAAATTCATAATATATAAATAAATATGAATATCTAAAAAGTTTTATTCAGAGTCTACAGTGAAACGATTCAAATAATAGTTTTGTGACATAATCAGACATATAAATACTAAAGAATAAAAATTGTAATGTGTAGAAATAAAAAGGTATATTAAAGAAAGAATATGCATACATATATATATATATATATATATAGAGAGAGAGAGAGAGAGAGAGAGAGAGTAGTCAGCATATATAGCCATAAAAATATAAGCTTATGTGAATTTACCTACATAGTACTAAGCACACAGAAATATACCTGGAAAATATAAACTAAATTACCAAGGATTGACATCTGACTATGTAATAGGATAAAAGATTTACAAAACATTTTCTCCAATGAATTTACTTTTGGAATGAATACATTTATTTTTGGAACGAATACATTAATTTTGAAATAAGAAAAATAAAACAGATAAAATTGTATAGCATTGTATTATATTTCTAATTGGATTTTGATCACAAAAACAATTTTATCAAAATGTATTTCTAGATATGAATATATTTAATCTGCATACATACACACATAATTTTAAAGGATACAGAAAACTTTTCAATATATTTATATGCAGGCATTTATGTTTTTCACCATCTATACATATCTATGCATATATACATAAACATTATCCCTCTCACATAAACTCAAATACACATCACACAGAGCTTTTATTTTATCATGGAGGATGCTGAATAAAACTTCCTAGCACATAGTTTAATATGATTTTATACCATAGGCTCTAGGTTACTTTGTCACCCAAAAGTTTCTTCTGATGAGGTGATCCTTTCCATTTCTGATTTTCTCCCATAAAAATATGATTTGGGAAAATGAAAAAATCTATTAAACATTACTTTTTTGCATTGCAAGTGGTGCAAGAGTATGTAAAACCAAATCATGATCAAATTTCTTTATTCAAGAGTTGTCTTCTAGAGTTCCACGATGTAAGTTATATTCATAATGGTAACACTCTGCTGTGAAAGCTTATGGTCTACAGAAATGAGAACAGAGTGGAGAGAGAATGGGTTCAGGCAGTTTCTGAAATTGTCCTGTAAAGTTGCACAATTTTTCCGGACATGCCCAACTGCCTGTTAATAGATTTTCATGCAGGATTTTCCCAGGGATGGACCAGGTCAATAGAGCATTTCCTGCCTGTTATATCAGGCAGAGATCTTGGCATAGCTCCTCCTTCTACTCTTCCCCTGGCTAATGCCTTCTTATCCCTTGGATCAAAGTTTAAACATCACTTCCTGTGAGAAGCCTCCCCAACACACTCTAGTGGCCTAATGAACTTTAACCCCCTAGTAATCTCACTAGATTCTCTCTTTCCATGTACACTTTTTCATTTGAAAGGGGTCCAGTGACTGTAAATTCATCATTTCTCACTGTGGTTTCAAATGATGAAAGACTCTAGAGCTTTCAAATATCTGAAGAATGGCTCCAGGATTCCCCTCTTCCACTTTTAAGAGGAATGCCTGGGACATGGGACAGATGAGCAATGGAACTCCAGTTATTCCATAAAGAACAGCTGGGAATATGCTTCAGAAAGATTCTGAGAGATTGAAATCTTTTCTTCTCAGCAGGCATGTTTTTGCATCAGAAAGTCAATACAAGACTTCTAGAGATGGAATTGTAGGTTTGAAAGTTTTAAAAAAGAATTATTTTGTTGAGTGTGTTTTAAAATATAATTCCAAAATATCTAAATGAATTTTGAAAAAAAGGAAGAAATCCAAGTCAGGTATGGTGGCTCAGACCTGTAATCCCAGTACTTGGGAGACTGAGACAAGAGGAGCACAGGTTTGAAGCCAGCCTCAGCAATTTAACAAGACCATGGTCAACTTAGTAAGATCCTGTTTCCAAATAAAAAATTTAAAAAAAGGGTTGGGAGTATGGCTTGGAGGTAGAATGTCTCTGGGTTCAAACCCCAGTACCAAAAAAGGAAAGAATTTAAAAAGCAAGCAAAAATGTTCTTCAACTCTTCCTTAGATATCATTTTATATTCTCATTAACTGTGTGCATGATTTAATACTGACTTATCTTTGAAATTACATAATAATGTTTAATCTTTAACATACCTGCAAGGTCATGGGGCTTCTCTCCTTGCAGATAAATACATTGAGTCTCACATCCCAAGCGTGACTGCTAACAAACCATTTTGTGTGGCTTTTACTGCTTCTTCTATTTTATTAAGAAGAGACTGCTCACTCCCTAGATGGAGAACGAGTGGTCCAATGAGCTTAAACGTCTCTCTCTGCCACGTGTCTGGCTCCTAGTCATTGGCAGAGTCAAGACTGGAATCGGGTCTTTCTGGCTCCAAATCCCTTAATCATCCCTCTGCTTCACTCAGTCTTGCCTTGATTATAGATTTTACCTTTATCAGTTTTGTTTCTGAACACAATAGGAATTCATGTTTAGTTTAAACAATATGGAAATGCATTCACAGATGGAGGAGAAAATACAAAAAACCAACAACCCCACAACTCAATGACAAACACAGTTAACTTTTGGGCTTCCCTTTCTGACACTTGAAAACTATTTAAAAACTAGTAAATTGAAACTATTATGGACATTCATCTCATTTTTTACATTTATTTACTTATTTGGTACTGGGGGTTGAACCCAGGGGCATTCTATATCCGAACTGTACCCCAGTACTATTGTTTATTTTTATTTTGAAACAGGTCTCACCAAATTCAATAAATCCAGAGGGCAGTTTTTATATAAGGGAGTGAGACAACAGGTAGATCTTAGACTGCCAGTCAATAGAAAAACTGTCCCCTGGATTTGTTGAATTTCTTCCACTATGCTGGCCTCATCCGTAAAGAAGGATAGCACCAAATACTAGGGCTATGTGCAGGGGAGTGAGGCGTATCCTGGTTGCAGCTCTTGCTCCATTACCGTCAAGCACAGAGGTGTTTATGTCTGCTTTCTATGCACTCAGATGTGCAAAAATACGTAGGGTCTTTACCTCTACAACTGCTCTGGTTATCCTCATCGGCTCTATCTACACCTGGCTTTTTGTCCCGTTCAGCACTCTCTGGGGATCCTGTTGCGAATACTCCCAATCTCTCGGGTTTCCCTTGCCTTTCATTTGCCTATTCTCCATTGTAAAGTGCCCTGGCATTCACAGGTGGGTATTCTGCTACTGAACATAGACCATCTCAGAACACCAAAACTAGATGAAGTCATTCTGTGATTGTGACAAAATGAAACAAAAAACAAGGCAGACATGGAAACCCCTCAACGGACAGAAATCTCTTTCTCCTGGCTAATATGGCTGGTGAGTACTAATTGCAGTATTAAACTTGCTCTATTCTCTCCTTTCAGATAAAATTCATTAAAATAGCCAGTCACAGATTTATTCCTACCTCCAGACAGCACCTGCTCTTAACCAATAGCCTGCTTCCTTGAACCCTTTCCAAAATCTAACACAAGCCTAACATAATGCTATAAGTCATTATGAGATATTCCATGGATCTCCATGAATCTCCGTTGTGTGCATTAGTTCTCACTGCAATGAGTAAAAGCCCAAATTAATTGGCTACAGGTGTGTTCCTGGTGGTCTTTTGGCTAGAAAACACTAACAGCAGGAAGGTCCTGAATTCATTGGACACCAAAGCCCAGTTGCTCCTTGTTCCCATAGTACCTTTTCCACACCGATCAATGATCTGCAAGGGACAGAGTCTACCATAGATGCCTATACCAAGGTGCAGGTAGATACCTGTGGCACGATATGAAGTGTAGGGCAGGAGAGGTGATTAGGACCGAAGGCACAATATGGAAACTCCATCATGGCTGCTCTGTTCAGTTCCCCAGGCCCTGGCACACTCTACTTAGGAAAAGGATGGAAGGGAGGCTGGGACTATGGAATTCACATGAGCTTGGCTCTAAGAAGAAGTATTATTTCCCATATGCCATTTCCTTTTCTGCCCATCAAGCACAAAGGTGTCGAGTTAATCGACACCTCCAACAAGGCATGCATCTTACAAGTTACAGGTAAAGGTGAGTGGCAGACCCCTGCCTATGCTCCATCGGAGCCCAGGAGCCTCTGTGGGGAAGGAGTCCTAGAAGCAGCCGCAGAAATCCCAGGGACATGGCCTTATCGAGGACCTCTTCCAGCCCTTATCTCAACTAACTTGTATGCCTTTCGTCAGAGCACCTCTGGTTCCTGGTTATTCTTCCTCACTCCCAATACTTTGTCCCTACATTTGTTTCTGAACTGCCATCCTTACTCCTGGAATGCCTGTCTGTAGCCCTACCCTCAGGCCTATTCTAAACTGCTGCTGAGTGTTGTACATACAGTTTCCATTGATCCGATTGGGCTGCTCCGAAGGCTTTAATGACACATCCCCTTAATGATCACAGAATTCTCCTCCATGCACTGCCTCTTGTGATCCCACCCTCCTGCAAGCCCTGTGCTGGAAAATAACCAGTGGTTGGATACAAATACCTCACTCCCTCTGTGGCCATATCCAAGAGCCGAAACCTCAAACCTAGAGCAAACAAGGATAGAAACTATCTCCCACTCCCACCAGAATTAAATAATCTGGCAAGAAGTTGTAGCTGGATGTTCTTAGCACCTTAACCTGCATAAAAAGGTGATCATGTAATGGCAGGAGGTTACACACTTGTAACCAAGTATCTCCTAGATCAGGCAAGGCTTTGCTGTTACACAGACTTCCTGCAAGCTCCTGTAGCATCACAATGAAGCGAACAAACAATCCTGAAATCAGACCTTGCTGGCCTCAGACACTGGAATGTCCAGTCTGATATCTCAGAGTCTCTCTGCACCCCTAGGAGCCTCCTTTTCACTTCAGCCAGGCTTGGCTGCCGGTCCCCTCTCTTTTTCCCACCCCCATTAAGTCCTGCCTATGGAGCCAGATCTTGTTCCTCTTTAAGGTGTCTCTGGTTATTCTAGTGAGGTCTTTCTTCTCTTCCTTAGTAAGGTAGTTCTACAGAGGTCACCAGAACTTCCACAAGGACATGGACCAATAATCGTGGTGACCTCCTCCATCCTCTGAGCTACTGGAGGTGCTGAGGGACAGATGCTCAGGGAACAACTGTGTGATGGTGTAGGTCAAGGCAAAAAAAGGAACTCACCCTGTAGTGGCTCAGGTACTGAGCCCCAGGAAAAGATTAATATTCATTCCTTCATTCTTTTTTTTTTTTTTTTGCGGTGCTGGGGATTGAACTCAGGGGCATTCTACCTCCGAGCTACACCCCCAGCCCTATTTTTTATTCTTTATTTGGAAACAGGGTCTCACTAAGTTGCGGAGTTCCTCACTAGGTAGCTGAGGCTGGCAGCAAACCCAGATCCTCCGGTCTCAGCCTCCCGAATGCTGGGATTACAAGCGTGCGCCACCATGCCCGGCTCATTCCTTCATTCTTATATTTTCTCTCTTCTCTCTCTCTCTCTCTCTTTCTCTCTCTCCCTCCCTCCCTCCTTCCCTCCCTCCTTCCCTCCCTCTCTCCCTCCCTAGCAGGTCCAGCCCTAGCAGGAGTCGGGGGTCCGTTGACAGGTGGGGAATGAGACAACGTCATGAGAATACGCACACCAAATGTGCGTTCACAAGCAGCTGTTTTTATACTTTTCATTCAGCAGTGAAGCACATAGAACAGGGAAGTTTATGGACAGGTCATCTGACAGTTTGACGATAGCAAACTTGTTTTTCTAAAGGTTTTTACATCAGTATATAATGATTTTATTTTGACTCTGGTACAAAGCAGTGTTAAATATTAACGAGGAATAGGCCTGTATACATTGGTCTAAGCTAGGGAGTTTTTTGTAGACCACCTGTTGTTTTTGTCAACTATAGTCTGTCTTTATTAATGTGTCCTGTGAAGCTCTAGAGAGACACTGTGGGAGTTGGTAAAGGCTGACGGTGCTTAGACCCTATAAAGGGGTGCCAGATATCCACATTCTTACAGCCTTTTTTACCCATAGATGATTGTAGACCTAAATCTCTTTGGCTTAGCTATTTTGTTTTCTATATTTGTGTGCTGAGGGAGAACATAAGGTTGATTAGTAACTATATCTGAATTACCTTGCAGAGCCTGTTTCCTGACTAATGTTCGTAAGTGATCAGAGAATTCTTATATTATTTGTCTGAAGGCACTGTTTTTTAGCTAACGTCGGGAGGTTGTTATCCGACTGGCCACCACCTGTTTTTTAAGAAACTTTCTTTAATAATAAGTGTAAAAACAAGACTTGATGTACCCAATGTTCCCAGAATATACTATAATGTAAAGCAGGATATGCCACGTATCCTTTCTTGGAAGCGTCTGCCTTGCAGGATTCCATTCCTCTCTCTGCTTCCTAGAGGCCATGAGTTGCGCAGCTTTCCTGCACCCTGCCCTGCTACCACGATGTTTCTTGAAGCCGGCCAACCATGAACTAAACCTCTGTTACCATGAGCCCAAAGAAGTCTTTCCTCCTCTCAGTTGTTCTTGTCAGATATTTAGGCCATGGTGATGAAAAACTAATCAACAGAAGCATGAATGGGGCAGAGCTCCAAGAATCAGCACAAGGAGCACCTCAAAAATATAAGGCGAGGTGACAAAAGCAAGGTAGACAAGGACATCTATATTAGACATCTCCACCCATACATAGAGTTAAGCCCATGAAAAAGAATACTTTATTCTGATGTGAGACGTAGTCATTGGTACTGAAATTATAAAGAAAAGCCTGGGAGTCGCAAAAATCAATTTCAACACAGTGTTTGCCTTTGGGAAATGGGAAAGTATAATCAGAGAAGAGTAGATAATGGGCTTTCAATGTAATTACAGCTGTAAACTTCCCTCCTAAGGTATGTAAGCTGAATTTCATAAGTTTGGGTATGTTGTGTTTTTGCTGTCATTCATCTTAAAGTGAATATGGAATATCCTCCTG
This sequence comes from Graphiurus murinus, assembly GCA_004027655.1. Lineage (NCBI taxonomy): Eukaryota > Metazoa > Chordata > Mammalia > Rodentia > Gliridae > Graphiurus > Graphiurus murinus. The sequence continues at coordinate 38,266 of PVLC010006981.1, read as the reverse complement.
AATATATCATAGGCTAGGCCACAGCACAAGCCTCATAATGTTAAAAAGGTCAAAAGCATACAAAATATCTTCTCTGACATAATGCAATAAAACTAGAAGACAGAGCCGGGCGTGGTGGCGCACGCTTGTCATCCCAGTACTTGGGAGGCTGAGACTGGAGGATCTGGGTTCGTGGCCAGCCTCAGCTACTTAGTGAGGCCCTCCACAACTTAGTGAGACCCAGTTTCAAAATAAAGAATAAAAAATGAGTCTGGGGATGTAACTCGAAGGTAAAATGCCTCTGGGTTCAGTCTCCAGTACCACAAAAAAAAAACAAAAAACAAAAAACTAGATGCCAACAATACAAAGAAAACTGTAAAATTCACAAACACAGGGAAATTAAGCAATATACTCTTAAACCACCAATGGATCAAATAAGAAATCTGAAGAAAATTACAGACTATTTTGAAATGAATGAAAATAAAAATACAACATACCACAACTTATGGGATGAAGTGAAAACAATGTTCAAAGGGAAATTTATAGCTGTATGTGACTTTATTATAAAAGACAAAGATTCCCAAACAGTAATCTGCCTGTATACCTTAAGGATCTATAAAAGAGGAGCAAACTAAATGAAAACCTAGCAGGAGGAAGGGAATTGTAAATATTGTATCAGAGGTAAATGAATGGGGAACAAAAATAAAAACAGAGAATTAACAAAGTCAAAGGTTTATTTTTTGAAAAGTTCCAGGAAATTGACAAATCTTTAGCTAGAATGATTAAGAAGAGAGAAGCCTTGAATAACTAAAATCATTAATGAAAGTGGCAACTTTACTACACCAATCCTTATCAAACTCTTCCAAAAACAGTATAGGAGGGAACACTTGCTAACTCATTCTATGAGACCAATATTAATCTTAAAGCACCACAAAACTATAGCCCAATAATATTTATGCATATAGATGCAGGAATCCTCAACAAAATACTAGCAAACTGAATCTGGTAGCATTTAAAAAGAATTATACACTATGACCAGGTGGGATCTATGACATGAATGGAAAAGTAGTTCAATATAAGAAAATCAACAATGCAGTACACTGCATTAGTAGAAAAAAGAGAATACATGACAATCTCAATTGATGTAGAAAAGCCTTTGACAAAATTGAACACCCTTTCATGATAAAAGCATTCAAAAAACTATGAATAGCAGGGAACTTTCCCAACACGATAAAGAGCATTCATGAAAAACCCACAGTTCACGTCATACTCAGTGGTGAAAGGACTGAAAACTTTCCTTCTGAGCTGAGTAACAAGAGAAAGATGCCCACTTTTACCACTGCTATTCGTTATTGTACTGGAAGTTCTAGACACAGTAATAGGCAAAAATGGAATAAAAGGCATCTACACTGAAAAGGAAAATGAAAACTATCTCTACTCACAGGTGACATGATCCTAAACACAGAAAATCTCAAAGAATCCCCACAACTCCTCTACAGCTAGTCAAATTCAACAGCTTCAGAGTACAAAGAATAACACAAAAACCAGTTGTGTTCCTATAGGCCAACAATGAATAATCTGCAAAGGAAATTAAGAAAACAGCTCCATTTATGATAGCATCCAAAGGAATAAAAAAACATAGAAATACATTTAACCAAAAAGGTGAAAGAAGTAGGGCGTGGTGGTGCATGCTTGTAATCCCAGTACTTGGGAGGCTGAGATAGGAGGATCACAGGTTCGAGGACAGCCTCAGCAATTAGTGAGACTCTCATCAACCTAATGAGACCCTGTTTCCAAATAAGAAATAAAATCGGGCTGGGGTGTAGTGCGAAGGTAGTATGCCTCTGGATTCAATCCCCAGTACCACCAAAAGAAGAAGAAAAAAAGGTGAAATATTTGTACAATAAAAAGCACAATGCATTGCTTAAAAACTAAAGAAGACCTAAATAAATGAAAATACTTCATTCTCTCCTTACTCATGGGTTGGAAGACAATATTAAGATGACAATAATGTCCAGACCAATCTACAGATTCAATGCAATTTTAATGCTTTTTTTTTTCAGAAAGGAAAAAGCTGATTCTCAAATTCATATGGAATTTCAAGGGAGCCAACAGAGCCAAAACACTAAATTTTAATAAATGGAGGAGGCCTCATATCTTCCAGTTTCAAAACTTACTATAATCAAAATAGTGTGATACTATTTATTATAAAGATAGACATATGGACTAGTGGAGTAAAATTGAGATTCCAGAAATAAACTCATATCTATGGCCAATTGATTTTCAACAAGGGGGAGTTAGTACGAAATCTTCCCAACCATGATGACTACAGAAGTGCAAATTCAAATTTTGATATAATAAATAATAAGATAAATTCTCAGTATAAATTCTGGGACAGAAAATAAACTATTTCCCTGTTTTGGTTTGATGTGATGAATATTTGGAAGCAGATTAATTTTTTTTTACAAAAGTTAAGACAGCCAGACATGGTGGCACAATGCCTGTACTCCCAGTGCTTGAGAGGCTGAGACAGGAGGATCACAGGTTCAAGGACAGCCTCAGCAAATTAGCAAGAACCTCAGCAGCTTAGTGAGAACCTATTTCCAAATTTAAAAAAAAATAGGGCTAGGAGTGTAGCTCAAAAGTAGAATAACCCCTGGGGTCAATACCCAGTAACACACACACACACACACACACACACACACACACACACACACTACAAAGATGCAGAGCAACTGAACTGTCATACTTGGCTGGTGGGAATTCAAACTGGTTCAACTTTGGAAAACAATTTTACAGATTTTATAAACTTAGCATACAACCTATAATCCCACTAGGTATTTACCCAAGAGATATGAAGACAAAAGTTCACACAAAAACTCAAAAGTCCATCAATTGATGAATAAAAAACCTACTGTAGCTGGGCGTGGTGGTGCACGCTTGTAATCTCAGCATTTGGAAGGCTGAGACCGGAGGATCCGGGTTTGTGGCCAGTCTCAGAGACTTAGTGAGGCCCTCCACGACTTGGGGAGACCCTGTTTCAAAATAAAGAATAAAAAATAGGGCTGGGGGTGTAGCTTGGAGGTAAAATGCCCCCGAGTTCAATCCCCAGTACCGCAAAAAAACCCCAAAAACAAAAAACAAACAAACAAAAAAACCCTACTGGCCGGGCGTGGTGGCGCACGCTTGTAATCCCAGCATTCGGGAGGCTGAGACCGGAGGATCCAGGTTCGCGGCCAGCCTCAGCTACCTAAGTGAGGCACTCCGCAACTTAGTGAGACTCGGTTTCAAAATAAAGAATAAAAAATAGGGCTGGGGGTATAGCTCGGAGGTAGAATGCCCCTGAGTTCAACCCCCAGTACTGCAAAAAAAAAAAAAAAAAAAACCCTACTGTATATCAATAAAATTAAATATTATTCAGCCTTAAGAGGAAATGAAGAATCGGTGTATGCTATGTCAATGTGGATGAAACTTCAAAAAGTGGATGAACACCAAAAACATTACGTTAAGTGAAAAAAAGACAGACAAAACCAAAAAATATTCACTGTAATGTTCTATTTATATGACATTAGGGTAACTTAAACTATAGGGACAAAAAATCAGATTAGAGATTGCCAGGGACTGATGGGAAGGGTAGAGAAATTGACCATGAAAGGACACAACTGAACTTTCCCAGTGACAGAAATGTTTGTCTCAGTTATGGTAGTGGTGGCCAACTGTACTTATTTGTTAAACTTGTAGAACTGAATACCTAGAAACAATCAGATTGACTATACCCAACATAAAAAGCATATCCCAATAACTTGAATCGGGGGAAAGTGGAGCACATATTAGACCAATTTCAATTGAAGAGGCTTGTGCAGTATTCAGAGAAGAATATTTGTTAGAAGCCACAGGAAACATTTAAAAATAGCTAAAGGAGCAACTGTTCACATTTGGTTATTTCACTTTCCCTCTGTCCAAACTTTCTGATTTTAAAATAAAGTGGGAATATTGCAAAAGAAAATCTTAATGATAATGACTACTGCTACTGCTACTAGTAAGCTAATATATAATTTGCAGAAGAGTAGAATTGAACTAAAATTTTAAGAAGTAGGAAAGCCTGAAAGAATGCAAAGATGCCAGGGAAATAGACAAAAAGATGATCAAATGGCAGGAAAATAAAAGGCACAGAATAAAGTGGCAGAAATAAACCAAATATATAAGGAATCATACTAAGTATAAGCTAATCCTGACAGTTTTTTAAAGATAATATCTGATCGATGAAGTCAACAAATGACACTGATAAAACACAATGGCACAGAAAGGAAAAATAATCTGATATATGGAGGTAACAAGGTTTACAACTGAAATATGACAGCATCGAAATTTTGAAAGTAAAGGTACAGAAAAAAAGATATACCAGACAAATACAGAACAAAAGAAAACAGGCATAGCTGTATTATTACCAGAAAAAAATAGTCTTTACGGTGAAAAACGTTATTAGGGAAAATGAGGGTCAGTAAAGAATGATGAAAGGTATAATTCTCCAGAAAAGCATCTCAGTTATATGCTTTTATGTCTCCTAATAACACACTTTAAAACCTACAGAGCAAAAATCGACGAATTACAAAGTGAAATTGACAAATCCACCATTACAGAGAGAGTCCTTAACATTTTTCTCTCTGTAGTTGACAGATCAAGTAAGCAAGCCAAAAAAAAAATCAGTAAAGATATAGAAGATTTGAGAAACAAAATTAACAAGCTTGATCTAATGGGCACAGGAGTCTACACCAACAATTAGGGAAACTGAATACTTCTCAAGTATTTTATAAATGGAATAGTTATAAAAATTGACATTACACTCATCCATAAAACAAGTCTCAAAAATGTACAATCTGATTCTAAAGTGTACAATCATCCTTCTGTGTCTGTGGGCTCTGCATCTACAAATACAACAAATCACAGAGCTAAAACATTCAAAACAAAATTGCATCCATACTGAACATGTACAGACCTTTATCTTGTCATTATTCTCTAGAATATAGAGAATAATATAGTATAGCCACTATTTACATATCATTTGCATTTTACAGAGTATTGTAAATAATCTAGGGATTATTTAAAGCATACTGGAGGATGTTTATAGGTTATATGCAAATACTAAACCATCTTATATAAGGGAGTAGGGCACCCATCCTTCGGGTATCTGAGAGGGAACTAGAACCAAGCCCCTGTGGATATAAAGAGACGAGTGAATGTGAAACAGTGAACGTTCCAAAAACAGCTAACTCTGAAGCCCAAAACAAAGCAGGGAGACTTGCACTACAGAACATCAAGGCCTGTTAGAAGCTCAAGTTAACTAAGATAATACGATAAAGACCTAGGAACAAATAGGTTTACCAGATAAAAGACAGGAAGCCAGTTAAATTGGAATTTCAGATAAACAATGGACATGAATTTTACATGCTAAATCTGGTAACTCTGTAAATAAATGAACTAATGAATCCTAAGAGAGAGCCTGAAAACAGAACCATACACATATGGAACATCAGTGGGTCACCGGGTAAAGACGAGTTATTTAATATGTGGTATTGGGACGATTTATTTATATGCGAAAACAAAACAAAATTGCATCTGTTATTTCACACCAGTCAAAATATGATTCCAGGTAGGTTAAAGATTTAAATGTGAAAAAAAACTTGAGACATTTAGAAGTAAATATAGGAGCTAACTTCCTAATCTTGGGGTAGGAAAACTTTCTAAAAGAACACACACACACACACACACACACACACACACACACACATACACACTACAAACCATAAAGAAAATGACTGATAATTAGACTATGATAAAATATAAAACTTTGGTGTATCAGAACATTCAGTTTAAAACATGAAACAGCAAATCTTGACTGGAAAAATATATTTGCAATCACTATAATGAACAAAAGAATTCTGCCCAGAATTCATGAAGAATTGGAATGCATTACATTTATTGAAACGAAAACTAGCACACAGTGTGTGGAAGGTTCTAGAAAATTCAAATATCCTGACTGATTTTCAGTTTTAGGGTAATGCCTGGTCTTCATCATCAAGAATGGACTTCTAGAAGCCCCTTGGGCTGAAGAGGGATGACATGCTAAGTAGTGTGAAGCTTCTTTCTCTGAATCGTTGCTATGAGTGGTAGGAATGTCTATATATAGGTCAGGGGGAACATGATGCTCCACTTAACTTTTTTTTTTTTTTTTTTTTTTTGCGGTACTAGGGATTGAACTCAGGGGCTTTCTACCTCCGAGCTACACCCCCAGCCCAATTTTTTATTCTTTATTTTGAAACTGGGTTTTACTAAGTTGCGGAGTGCCTCACTAGGTAGCTGAGGCTGACCGCGAACCCGGATCCTCCGGTCTCAGCCTCCCGAATGCTGGGATTACAAGCGTGCGCCACCACGCCCGGCTTCCACTTAACTTTTTAAAGCAAGAAATAGTTAGCAAAGTGGAATCCTTGAAATCAGAGCTGGAATCAGCCAAAGGCTTTTACCTGCAGGCTTGCCAAAGCAGATATGTAGCAACACTCAACAGGGCAAACAATGGGTACTTTCTGATGTTACTTCTAGCCCTTATTTATTTGTTTGTTTATTTTTGTGGTACTGGAGATTGAACCCAGGAGCATTCTAACTTCGAGCTACACCCACAGCCCAATTTTATTTCTTATTTGGAAACAGGGTCTCACTAGGTTGATGAGAGTCTCCTCACTACTTGCTGAGGCTGTCCTCGAATCTGCGATCCTCCTATCTCAGCCTCCCAAGTACTGGGATTACAAGTGTATGCCACCACGCCTGGCTAGTATGTTTTATTTTTGAAACATGGTCTTACTAAGATGTTAAGAGCCTTGCTAAGTTGCTGAGACTGGCCTTGAACCTGTGATCCTTCTGTCTTAGCCTCCCAGGTACTGAGATTACAGGCATGCACCATCATGCCCAGCTTATAGTATTTATTTTTAATTTTTTTTTAGATTTTTTGTGTGAAATCTGATTATGCAGCATAGTGAGATACTGAGTGAAGCATTCATGTGTGCACAACATGTATTCTAATACTCTCCCCTTCCTTCCCCATACATGCTAGTAAGGATATTAGTGATATCTTCATAGACGGACATGATGTTATTTGGTCTTCTTCCTCGTCTCCTCCTTTCTGCCCCTCCTTGAATTCTTAAAGATTCGTATAGCAAATAGGGCTTTCATTTTATAATTCACACAGAATAAACATAAAATTGGCCTCACTATGTACTTCAAAGCTTTCCCATTTCTTTCCTCTCTAACATTCTGCTGTTTCCCCTTGTGGAGGCGCATTTTGTAAGGCATCGCAAGTCAGCATATTTAACCATTAGGTCCCTGCCACACAGTACTATGTCCATGCTCATCGGGAAATTTAGATTTCACTTGAAAACAAAAGCAATGAAACACATCTGAAGGTTAGTTCAGTTCTGTAGGGCACCTCTTAGAAGTTCAGAATGATTAAGAGACTTTTAAATTTCACTTTCTACCTGTCTGTATTTGGGACATTTAACAAGATAAGGGATATTTTTACTAACTAAATACTAGTATACAAAGAAATGAAAAACAAAATTCTAAAATTAAAGTTTGATTCATTTCAATTCTGGCTCTTCCATATCCTGCCTCAGCTTTTTTTTTAACTAGAATTTTAAAGCCCAACACAAACCATTTCATTTCTATCTTGTAGTCAGCTTTCCATGTCTTTTCTAGGCATGCCCTTTCCAAGGTTTTGCTTGGGTAATTTCCAACATCCTGGCACTTGCCTTTGACTTCTGTATATTTGTGTTCTGCATTAAGAGAACTCCATATATGGTGATGAGGATTCTATTAAGTAGAAGAATGAAGAGGGTAAATTCCACCATTTGGCAATGCTATTGCAGGCATTTTTCAAGGAGAACACCCTCCACCAACCCACCTCATCCAAACAACCCTGGCCCCTGACCAGAACATGATAAGTGTATACTTTTTTTTTTTCAATTGTTCTGTAAGTAATAGATAGGAGGCAGAGTAACAGAAGGCTGAGTGTCAGGCAAGTGAAATGTTGAGATAATAAAATGTGAACAGTTTCAAGGGATCCTGGTGTCAGAGCCCCTTTTCTCAATACAGCTTTGGAAAAACTGGCATGTAGATATGCAGTTATTTGCCTAAGGTCACACAGCCACTGTGCAGGAGGGAAAACTAGCACAGAGCTCTCTGAAAAGAATATAAATATTTCTACTGTAGCACACAAAAGAACAACAGAAGAAGGGAACATTGCCTGCTTTGTACAAGTGAAACATGCTGTTAAGCTTTTATATTATGTCAGGAACATGGAGTTTTTATATCAAGAAGAAATAGACTCAATCTTTATTTTTTTTCACATAATGGATGCATTACTCTACACAAGCAATTACCAATCTCCATGCACAAGCTGTTTCACAGATTTCAAGACACACATTTTTCCCCAGTTTTTAACACCTTAGTCATACATGTCTTACTATTATAATAGCAAGCATTTTGTCTTCCTTAGCAATGTCTAAAATAGAATGTGCCTTAAGATCGGTGGCATCTCAGTTCCAATGAAATACAGCTCTTCACTGGTCAGAGCCTCAGTGTCCTCATCTGGAGAACGGACCTGAAAATGACCCCTTCAGAGAAATATTGTGAGGATTGCTGTGGGTGGCAGCAATTTCAGTGCTTGACACAGAGCAGTGCCCAGAGTTCGTGGGGGTACATGGATTCCCCCCCCCACACACACAGCCTTCTATTTTCCCCAGTATGTTGGGCCCCTTAAATCTACACTCTCCTTTTCCATCCAGTCTAGAATCAAGACTCACCACTTCAAGTGTTTTGCTTCAGTGATCCTTGACTCTTTTATTCCTGGATCTTTCTGCTTCAGCCACAGGGTCAATGCAGGCCCTGCAATATATAGTTCTGAGCAGATTATCCTGGCAGACACATTTCTGCCAAAGGAATTGCCAGATCTAAGTATATAAGCCCCTTTTTAACTGATGAGATGACTGTGGGGAAAGAGAAACTGTTTTCCATCGTGAGTGGAACTTGGCATTGAACAGTTTAAATCTGCATTTGATAATGTCATATGCTTTGGTCAAAGTTTTCCCCTTTCAGGAATTTATCCTATGGAAAATTGTATACAAGTTTCAAAAATATGTGGACAATCGCCATGGCTATACTATTGTTTCAAATAGGAAATTCTTGCAGCATGTTTTGTTGCAAGATAAATTCCTCAGGGCATTAAGGCTTCTCCGAATATGAGATATGCAATTAAATAGAAGAAAACTCGTCACACTGCCTTGTGTTTTGTAACTAATTCTTTGGCCACCAATCAAAAATAATCACCTTTTTCTTTTCCATTATAAGGATATATAATATTTATGGAAATAGTTACATGAGGGGCATGTATCTGTTCTGACATTATGTTGTATATATATTATATTATATATATAATTTCAAGATCAAATTTAACACATTTAAAGATGAAGAAGCCGGGCGTGGTGGCGCACGCTTGTAATCTCAGCATTTGGGAGGCTGAGACCGGAGGATCCGGGTTCACAGCCAGCCTCAGCTACGTAGTGAGACACTCCACAACTTAGTGAGACCTGGTTTCAAAATAAAGAATACAAAATAGGGCTGGGGGTGTAGCTCGGAGGTAGAATGCCCCTGAGTTCAACTCCCAGTACTGCAAAAAAAAAAAAATGAAGAAACTGAGGTTCAGAGGATGAAAATATGTGTAGAAATAAGTAGTATAGTAGGGATGAGATCCCAGGCATACTTCAAAAGAGATCACAGCACATTAATCCGTAAATAAAAAGAATTATGCTCCTCTTTTTTGGAACACGAAAATAAAAGTTCAGAGGGATAAGCATCTATTTTTATGTTTTATTTTATTTTTTTTTAGTACTGGAAGTTGAACCCAGAGGTGTTCTACCTCTGAGCTACACCCCCAGCCCTGTTTTATTTTGAATCAGGGTTTCACTAAGTTGCTGAGACTAGCCTCAAACCTGCAATCCTCCTCTCTCTACCTCCCAAGTACTAGGATTACAGATGTGCATCAACAAGGTGTTGTGTGTGAGACTACAGTGCATCAGTAAAAGTATTTTAAAAAGTAAAAAATAAACTTTTCTTTTTATAAGTTGAAAAAAGTGGTGTTGTGTACTGATAATTGACCTTCTAATTATATCATATGGCATGAAGATAAATCTGCCATTCCTTTTTAGTAAACTGGTTACCAATGACCCAGCACTGTTCTTATTGTCTATAAATTATCAAATAATAAGAAACTCTAATATTCAATGTTTCTATGCACTTGATTCTGCTTCTTATTTTCAGTTTGGTCCCACTAACATGTATGTCAGCACTTGCAGCAGCGTTGGACTGTTTTAATACTGCCTCTTCATATAACCTTGCGTCTAAGGTGATACACGACATCTCTTCCAGCCTCAAGAAACATAATGATGAGATTCATTGAGCACTCAGTGCCAGACATTTTACTGTATGTTTTACATGGGTTTTGCCATTTAATTTTCAGTACAGCCTAATGGGGCTGTTGCCATTATAACAGTCATTTGGAAGATTTTTTTAAAAATGGGACTTAGAGAAGCTAAGAGATTTGTGGAAAGGTCAGGTACCTTTGACAAAATAATAGTACCCAAGGCCCAAATTCCCTGAGCACTTATGGAACATGTGACTTAGTGTTAGTGGTGAGGCTTGGTTCCCCTGTATTTTCTCCTCCTTCCAGGGCTTACTGGAAAATTACAGTGTGTTCATATGCATTAAGAGTTATAAACATGTTTATATTCTTTGACTATGTTTCCAGGACTATTTCCTACAAACTTTGAGACATAGCCTGAGTCAATAAGGAAACTACTACCCACCCCTTCCTGGGTCCCAATTCATAGAATAAATGTGCATGAATACCCACCATGTATTTCTTATACTAGTGGAAAAATGAGCTAGCTAAATGCTCATCAGTAGAGAAACGATGAAGTAACTTATTGCACACACATTGTGGAAGATAAGCCTGTTAAAGTATGTTTACCAAGATTTCAATGGAAAGACAAAATATTCACAGGCTTATTGTTAAATGAAAAAAGCTGTATATAAATGGTACAGAATTATTTCAACTATGCAAAATATCTTTATAAAAATATTAGAATAAAAAAAAACAAATTATAAGTGGAACTTTTCAGCTTGTGGGATTTTAAATGATATTTGTTTTCTCTGTATACGTTTCTCTGTTTTCCAAAATGTCCAAAATGCACTATTACCCTCATAACAAAAACCAAAAACATAGGCAACTGTCTCCAAAATTTAAAAATATCTTTCTGTATTTGTTTTTACATGAATTGTCTCAGAAAATGTGTGCAATTTACATCACCATTAAATTGTATGATTTCACTGTAAAAAAAAAGTGAAATAACAAGGACAGGAAATTGCATGAAATAAAAGGAAATAATTCAATGTCCTCTTCTCTTTCTCCAAATTCTTAAGATAATTCTTCCTACAACCCAAAAATGGCAGCCAAATTAATACATTATGCACATTTGTGTGCATTTCATTTTTCATTGCTATGCTTTCAAATTCTCTGACAATTCTGTTCTTTGTTTTATGTCAGAATCTCTTTCACAGTGGAGAGGAGTCGTGGTGGGCAAGACAACATTTGTTGAAGTGACACTATATGGCAAACATTTCAAGTTTTCTCATTTTCCTCACACAACTCTGTGGGAAAGATATCAATTTTTTCCTGTTTTATAGTGGTCAAGTTCAGGCTCACAGGGAGCCCGAAATCAATTTGCCAGAGTCACACATTTAGGAAGAGGCAGTAATAGGATTCCATCCTTCATTATTCCTAGAGGACACGCAGCAGCCTCCCTGCTACAAGACGGGCTTCCAAGGTTTGACATATGGTCAGATTACACTCCCTTGATATTGTGGCCCCACAGTCCGCTCAACCATCCCTCTTAGAGATAAAAATGAGGCAGGAGATAACCCCCCACCCCCTGCGCCCCATGTACTCTGTGCCAGGAGACCTGGGTGTAGAGCCTCATGAAACTGTGAATGGGGTCAGAGTGAAGCTTGGGATTTCAAAGACTGGGAGGGTGATCAAAACCATCCTGTAGCATAACTTAATGTGTCATCTTCTTTAATGTTGAAAATGAACATTCAACATAGAGATTACTTTCTTTTTCCTAACTTATGGCTCAAGCCAATAGACCTGGGTTGTAATATTAAAAATTACATTCCAGAGACTCTGAGCTTTTCCCACTGCATCCTGTGGCCTTGTGGGCTTTAAACGTTCTTGGTGTCTAATCTCCCAGTAGACTGGCAATTACCTCACTCCAATGTATTCTTCAAATATTTATAAGTAATGACATTTTCTTTTAATAATAAAAGTCAATATGATTTTTAAAAACTTTCATTGCAAAAAATGATAAAAATCAATATAAAGTGGAAAGATTCACATATATTATGGACATCAAGTAAATAAGATATAAAGAGGTAAACAAACAGCTTGGTGTGGTCCCAATTTGTGCCTGTTATTTAACAGTGTAACTTTCATTCTCAAACATGTCAATTTAAACAATAAATGATGTGGTCATTTTCAATATAAAGAATTCTTTGTGACTTGTAAAAGATGAAGGGGCTACTTCAATTCTCATAACAAACATATAAAACAACAAACCAAATACAATAGCAGAAAAACATAAAATTTAAAATATTTTGTAAGTGAATAAAGGAAAACAGCAGAGTCACATGTTGCTTCTTTTTTTTAACTGAAGAATAAATATACACAGATGCACATCTATATAATACATATAAATGTATTTGGTGTTTTTGCATAAAATTCCATATATATGCTGCCAGATTATTTGGGTATAGAAACATTTGTACAACACTGTAACTAGCACTCTACTAATCATTTTATCTTGGGAGGGTAAACAAAGCCCAATTTCATTTTCTATTTATACAATTGCTGTATGGTTTGATGTCCCTAAAGCACAAATATGCATCAATTTTGTAATTCCAAAAAGTAATCAAGATACAATTTTCAAAGCACAGAGAAATTTTGGTTACAATCTGACTCACACAACTGATATTATGGAAATATTCACTTGGAAATTTATTCATCATTGTGCATAAAAAGCAGATTACACATTGTCTGTATCATATGATAGGTCTCATTATTGTTGATAATACTCTTATGTGTATGAGTAAGTGCATGTTATGAAGCAAATGAGTCTAAAAAGATACGTCCCAAAATACAAAAGAAACACACACACCCTCAGAGACATTCACACTGGCTTTTTTTTTTTTTTTTTTTTTTCATCCGAGGCAAGAGTGGAACTTCCTGCCAGGAGTTAAGAGAACCAGACAGCAACAGATTCTGCAGGAAAGGCTGCCTGTGCCTTTCAAGCCTGCTGCCTGCCCTGTGTGGTGGGTCCAATCAAAAGACCCTCCCTCGGCCAAACTCTTACAGGCGGTCTCTCAGAAGATATTCCGAGATGATGTCGTTCTGACTTTGACCAGCAGGTGGCGATTGTTTCAATAATCTACCTTGGCTGCAACAGAAAAGCATGGATTTCTAAACGGAAAAATGCTAGTAATCATTGTAATTTATTAATAACAGATAATGAAACCGTGTGTACACTCTGATCTAAAATATGTGTGAAAATTCAAATGGATAGGAAAATATCAAAATTCTCATTATTTGCTGATAACTCCCCAAATTGTATCTCCCTTGTTAAATTCATTCATGAAAGAAATACTTGAATTTCTTTGATTTCCTCTGAGCTGTGTTCCATCTCCTGTTGAAGTACTGTTTTGGCAGATTACCCAGCTCCGCTTTATGTTTAGCTCCTCCCTCTACTTGTTTCGTCTTGTCATGTTGGGTTTTCTGATCAATGGTTTTGCTGAACTTTATGATCACCTTTATTAAAAGGGGTGCCACTGGATAGAGCTGACCAGGGCCCCCAAAACCAGAATGAAGAGTCAGTTGGATCAAAATAAATCGGACAAATTTTGATTGAGATCTAATTATGATTCAGTCATAATGAATTCTCATAAAACAGCATTTTCACTGAACCCTTTATGCCGGACCAGAGTAGTAGCACTCTTGGGGGCTGTGACCCATGCAATGTAGAGGCCCTGTTGTCCTTTATGCGCAGTTTCTTCTCTGAAAAGGGGACCACTTATTGGCCTCGAGTCAGTGTTTCCTTACCAAGTACACGGGAACCTCTAGGGAGGTGGAGGAAAACAGGAATAAATAATATTATCCCTGCACCTCTTGTATCCCATGTGCTTTCTGTCTTTTTTTTTCTGCAGTGCTGGGGACTGGCCCCAAGGCTTTGCACATACTAGGCAAATTCTCTATCACTGAGCTGCATCCCAGGCCCTTTCTTCTAATTTTACTACCTGCATACAACATCAGAGAATATTTTTTTTTCTTTGTTCCCTCAGAAGGCAAGGTACTCATAGGAACAAAAACAGTTATTTTAGTTTCTGGAGAAGCCATTTGAAACAGGTGACCTTGCTGTGTCCCAGCGGTACATCTAACCTCCTAACTCTGTGATAACTTTGAGTAACGCCCTGCACCTCTTTCTGACCTCACTTATCTGAATTTCATCTGCCTGACTCTCAACCACCCAGAATTGTGCAGGAGAACAGTAAGATCTATATTTTAACCGAGTGTTGGTGACTGTAGGGAGTCAATGTATAGTGACATCAAGAGGCAACTCGGAGACAATTATTGTCAATGACACAGAGGTCTTGTCCTCATTAGCTCTGAGTACCAGTCCCAGTACCAGATTTATGAGAAAGATGAGAAATTGCTTTAAAGTCTGCTGAATTCATGTTTTTTGGTCATCATTTTACAACAAACTGAAACACACATACATATTGTATTCAATTGAACTTCACTCAAGTCCCTCTCCATCAAATCCAAGTATGTTCATTGCCTTAATAGAGAACACCAAGTTGCTTCCCATTTTATCTGTAGTGCCCTGCTTTTCTCAATCAGAGCCCCCTTGTTATTCAAGTGATGAGGAATAATGAGACATACTTCTGTCCTTCCTCACCAACATCAAACTTTTAAACAAAGTTAGCGAGACCTTCAACAATTTAACAAGATCCTGTTTCAAAAGAAAAGATAACAAAGGGGCTGCGGGTGTAGCTTGGAGGTAAAACATCCCTGGGTTTAATCACTAGTAGCAACAAAATATGTTTTTTTAAAAAGGTCGGGCAGGCATAGTGGTGCATGCCTGTAATCCCAGCTATTCAGCAGGCTGGGGCAGGAGGATGACAAGTTTGAGGCCAGCCTAAGCAACTTAATGAGATCCTATCTCACAATCAAAAATGAAAAGGGCTGAGAATGGAGTACTTTCCTAGCAAGTGCTAGGCTCTGAATTCAATTGTCAGTACTGCAACGAACAAACAAACAATGACCAGGATCTGCCTTATATTGAAGCACACTTCATTCCCATGAAGCCATATGCCTGTGCAATAAGACTGGCATGGATCAGCATATTGGCATGTGGCTCTACAACCAGTGTATTGCCCTTCACAAGAACACTGAGATCCTTAAATAAGTCAGAGCCAGTACTCCAAAGGTTTGCTTCATTCATCCCTTAGCTTTTTGTAAGATACAATTCTAACTCAATCCTCCAAATATTTCCTGAACATTTAGAAATAAATATGCCCTTAATTGTTCTATCTTCATATATAATGTTATATTATGTGAAATAGATGACTTATATGCCTATTCTTATATATTTCTTATTTTAGAGTCTTTTTTCAAAGTCCCCCCCCCCCGGCAAAGTATTTAAGGGCATCTTTACACATTTTTGTAGACTTTGCAAGAGAAAAGAGACAAAATAAGCATAAGGCTGAGAAGTAGGCAAAATGTAATTATAACCTGTAGGATGTAAAATGTTTAAAGGGTTCTTCACAGCGACATCCAACTTACTTCTTTTCACAAGTGACAAAATAGACCCAAAGAGGCTCAGTGACTTGCCTCAGTTCAGACAGCTAATGAATGAGAGAGAAAGGATTAGAGAGAGAACGGATTAGTGAAATCTTCCCAGAGTACTGGAAATGCACACATGCATTTCCATTTTGTTGCACATTTATACAATGAGAAAACATCACCCGGCTTATCATCATGGCATTTATAGTCGAGGCTCTGTGCTATCATGGGAGAAACCCAGAGCTGGCAGGGAGGACACTTGTTCCCGGCTCTGTTTTCCCACTTCGTGACTGTGTGGTCCCAAACAAGCTACTTCATTTCTCTGTACTGTGGGCTCCTAATCCATGGAGTGGAGGGAGAAATTTCTCATACCAGAGTAATGGATGATGAATAAATTAGGCAAAATATATGACGAAGGATGCACAGCCGGGCATATAGCGCCTCCTTGTAATCGCATAATCCCAGTAGTTGGGAGGCTGATACAGGAGGATCCCTGGGTTGAGGCCAGCCTTAGCAACTTATTGAGACCTCAGCAACTTAGCAATACCCTGTTTCAAAATTTAAAAAGGTAAAGCCAGGCAAGGTGGCACACACCTGTACTCCAGTATTTGTGTGGCTGAGACAGGAGGATTGCAGATTTGAGGCCAGCTTCTGCAACTTAGTGAGGCTCTGAACAACTTAACAAGATGCTTGTTTCAAAATAAAAAGTAAATAAAAAGGGCTGGGGGTATATATCAGAAATAAAATACCCTTGGATTCAATACCCAGTAACAAAAACTAAAAAAATAAAGTAAAAAGGGCTAGTGGGTGTAACTTAGAGGTAGAATGCCCCTGGGTTCAATCTCCAGTGCCAAACAAAACAAAATAAGACAAACAACAAATGAGAAAACATTTCGCATCTTGGGCATGAACTACAGAGTTCAAACATTTTCTACAATTGTCCCGTTAAGTTTCACACAACTTTCCAGACATACCCAACTGCCAGGTAGTAGAGTTCACACAGGATTTCCCCAGGGATAAACCCAGGTCAAAGAGTATGTCCTGCCTGTTACAGGTAACTAGGATCTCAGCATAGCTTCTCTTTATTCCTCTGGCTAATGCTTCCCAATCCTCGGGCCTCAGCTTAAGCCTTGCTTCCCATGGGAAGCCTCCCAAGAACACACAAGACCAGTGGGATGCTTGTGCTTTCTGATATGCTCCCATAGGACCCTGACGTCCCCTGTCTAGTGCCAATGAAACTTTGCCATTATTGCTGGCTTCATGGTCTTCTCCTTCAATAGAAAGCTCCGGGGAGGCAGGAATTCCCTCCACGTGTTGTTCACCACTCTGATGGATCATAGCTCAGGGGCATCGTATCTATGCTTTCAATTAAGTTCAGACTCGTGTTCTTAGTGATGACTTTATAACAAAGAGTTGGTTCACGCTTTCACAATTTTATTATACTTTAACTTGAATTAGGTCATACCAAATGAGTTTCCATGTGCTATTAAAATTATAGGGACCTGGCCAAATGTCACATGCCTATAATCCCAGTACTTGGGAGGCTGACATAGGAGGATCACACGTTTGCGACCAGCTTCAACAGCTTAGTGAGGATCTGTTTCAAAATTAAAAAAAAAAAATAGAGCTGGGAGTATAGCTCAGAAGTAGAATGCCCCTAGGTTCAATCCTCAGTATGAGAGAGAGAGAGAGAGACAGAGACAGAGAGAGAGAGAGAGAGAGAGAGAGAGAGAGAGAGAGAGAGAGAGAGAGAGAGAGAGAAATTACAGGGACTTCTGTACTTATATGCATGAGAACCTTACCACTTTTGATTGACAGACCTTTGTTATTCAATTTTGTTGTATCTCGTAAGTAATGCCTATCTGTGAAATTAAAAACCATAAATCTTTCATAATCCTACCTTACGACTAATAACATGTTTCCTATAATAAACAATGAGATAAATGGCATTTGGTCGTTTTCTGTTGCTAAAGGGTATATTTCACATTTACATGTATAATAGATCTTTTCACTTATTAGCTTTTCTTCTTTATGACTCTGAAATTCATCTAGTTACTTGTTAGGGTTTTTTTTTTTTTTTTTTTTTTTTTTTTTTTTTTTTTGGTACTGGGGATTGAACTCAGAGGCATTCTACCTCCGAGCTATACCCCCAGCCCTACTTTTTATTCTTTATTTTGAAACCGAGTCTTACTAAGTTGCGGAGTGCCTCACTAGGTAGCTGAGGCTGGTGGTGAACCCGGATCCTCCGGTCTCAGCCTCCCGAATGCTGGGATTACAAGCATGCACCACCATGTCCGGCTACTTGTTAGGTTTTTAAGAAGAGAACTTGGTGACCAGTTTGGGGAATGTGCACATGAACAGCAGTGAGTGTGTGTCTCTGTCCCTAGAACACTTTTCTATGTCTCCACACACCCTATTCACTGGCAGATCTTCATTGTGTTTTCTTTATCCTTCTATAAATTTACATTTGAGGTAAAGACCAAAATTAGATGTTTAGGTTGACGCATTTTATTGTTTACATACTCTTGTGAACATCCTTAACTATTTCCTTAGGGTACATTTCAAGACATGGAATTGCTGCCTCAAATGGTCTACACATGCTTAATTCAATTCCCCACCTGCCACCCCAGAAAGGTTGTACCAATTTAAAGTCCATAAACTGGAATTAAGTGAAAAAAGCCCTAGGGTAGTGGAAGGCATGGCTCTATTGGGTCCTGTTAGGAAGCGTGGCCCTCAGATTCCACTGAGCAGAAGCTTTGAGGGCACAATAACAGTAAATACAACGCAAAGGGGTCAGGAGTGAGCTGCAATATTGCACCTAATCTCATCGTGAAGCAGCATGGGGGCGATCAATGGCAAGGCCACAGGACTTGGAGTCAGTATCCCTCGATTGCAGTCACAGTTCCATGAAGGATACATAAAACTGATTTTAAGTCCTTGTATTCTACTTATCATGAAACAAATCATACCCCCAAATCGGCACCACTTTTAGCCAAATTTGAGCCACGTTCTCATTGAATCAATGTTATTTTATGAGGTCCCCATGTCTGTCCTTCCTACCTCCTTAGCAGAAGGAGTCTGTTCTGCCCACTGATTCCAGGGATCTTCTTGTTTTCAGAACCCTTGCTGCTGAGGGCTCCTTTGTAAAGAGAGCTGTGCTTGTACTTTGCAAGTTGCTGCAGATGCTTCTTCGCAATGTATTGTGCCTGTCTCAAAACCTGAAAGATGTTATTCTCATGTTTTGGTGTGCAAAAGAAAAAAAGGTACAAACAAATGGCTAGGTACAGATTGCTGATTTTGATGCAAGACCTGGCCCGGATTGATTCCCAAGAGAAACCACTGAATAGTAAAAGGATTTTTTTATAAGGACTGGGTGACTAAGGCAGAAAGCAATTAAGCAATTCCAAACACTGTGTTTTCCTTAGACCTCAGAAAGAGAGAGCCATTTATTTTCTTACTTGAATGTAACCTCTTCTTTCTCTTTTTCAGCAGATATAGTTTGGCACAGCTGAGTCCCTCTGAAAACAGGATGACTCAGTCATTTGCTGTAGAAAGAGGCCTGGAAAAGGAGGTTTGTTCCATTAAATTACATGAGAGTTTGTAAAGGGTAGAAATAGGGGTTATATAATGCTGTTTGGTTGAAAAGGTTAGACGTTCACATTTTATTTCAGATACTCCTAAAGTAATACATTTTTTTTTACAATTACCACCAACATTTTTCATACTTTACTACACACTACTTCTTTGTAATTTGTAATTTAGAATAGTCTTAAAATGATCAAGTTATAAAATAGAAGAAAAGAAAAGAAAAAAAGCACTGTGAACTGGGTTTTACATCTGTCCTCTCGAACCTTTGTTTCAAGTAAAATTTCAGTGTTCAATAAAATGCCATTTTCTATGCTCTCATTAATTGTGTTTTCCATAGATGTCCTATGCCTTATGCTATCCCCACTTATGATACTTGTAATAAGTTGATTATGACCTGGTTATCCAAAGTACTTAAAGACAACTGTGTGTGTGTGCGCGCGCATGTGTGTGTGTCTGGTGTTTTGCTGGGGATTGAACCCTGGGGGGTTCTACTTCTGAGTTACACCCCCAGCCTTTATTATTTTTTGTTCTGAAAAGGGTCTCACTAGGTTGCTGAGAGTGCTGCATTGCTGAGGCTATCCTCGAACCTGTGATCCTCCTGTCTCAGCTTCCCAAGTACTGGGATTAAAGGCCTATACCACCATGCCTGGGTAGTACTTAAAGATCTTACAGGCAAAGATTTCTTATGAAGATAGTCAAAACTCTAACGTTTAAACGACTGCTCAAAGTCATTGTTCATTATCCTAATATCAAAAGATTCACAAAAACAAAATTATATGAAAGGTCACTGAACTCATACATCAGAGGATATAAAAGGATAAAGGAACTATGATGACCAATCAGCTCCTTTATTTTTGTGGTTGAGGAAACAGGAGCTACAAGGGATTCAATGACTGGCTGACAATAGAGTTAATTTATGGATCAGAAAAGACTAGGTATCAGAAATGATAAACAGCTCTCCTAATGATTCCTAACAACAGACAAGTATTTTCTACCATCCTTGTAATAGACGTCCAAGTTGCCTTTGACATCCTATCACCAAAAATATATCCTGGTACCTATTCCTGTGTTTGGTTGTATAAAATTGGCTCTGAGCTGGGCACGGTGGCACATGCCTGTAATGCTAGTACTTGGGAGGCTGAGACAGGAAGATCACAGGTTCAAGGACATCCTCGGCAACTTAGTGAGACCCTCGGCAACTTAGTGAGACCCTCTGCAACTTAGTGAAATCTTTTCAAGATAAAAATAGGGCTGGAGTTGTAGCTCAGAGGTAGAATGCCTCTGGGTTTAATTCACAGTACCACAAAAAAACAAATGGACTCTGAGCTATGCATCGTAGGGGAGTTGCTAGATCATTGAGCCCTGGGTATGACTAAGCACTTCCAATTTCCACTTGCTCTCAAGAAGGTACTTCTATCAGCAGCATATGCAAGTCTCAGAACCCCAAGCACTTGGCATTATCTATCACTTAATTTTTGTCTACGAGGTATGTGATATTTCATTTTTGTTTAATTGGAAACTACTAATAAACCAGAGTGATAAATACATACTGTATGATTTGGTAATAGTTCTAAGGTTTTTAAATTGAGTTTTTATTCACTGCTAAGCTGTGTATTGGTTTTTGTACCAGGACCATGATGAAATTTTTTACTTCATATTTTATGGAGTGAGAAAAGGATCAAAATTTATATTTTTAAATGAAAACTTTTACCAACTGACCCACCACTATTTCCTGAATAATCCATGTTACTCACTGATAAGAAATATCAAGTTTATCACATTTTACAACCTTCTTGAAAGTGAGCTCTTATTTTGTTCCATTAAACCATATCTCAGATTCTCTGCCAATCTTACCTTGTTTTAATAGTATTGCTTCATAAAACTTCCTCATAGCTGAAAATATAAGCCCCATCATTTGCTCTCAGAAAGTTAAAAGTAACAATAAGTTTTCACAAGAGAAAATATACTTTATTTTATTGCTTTATTTACAAAAGGCAATTTCTGAAACAGAGTGTTACCTTATCCCATCTGTTTTAAATCATGTGAATTAAAAATGGAAGATATTCATTCAGTTTTATTTGATGATGACTAACAAATATATATTTCTGTCTCTCTTTTATTCGTGCAACAAATATTTACTGTATACCAAGTAAGCACAAAGAACTTCCAGACAAAATCTTATTTCTATAAGCCTTTTCTTATGACCCCATCATACAACTACAGTATGATGAATATTAACATGTATGATCTGGCATGGTCACTTTGTCAAGCCAATTCAAATTAAAGTCTTTTGAGGGTTTTGTGTGTGTGTGTGTGTGTGTGTGTGTGTGTGTGTGTGTGTTACTGGGGATGGAACCCAGAGGCCTTCTACCTCCAGGCTACACCCCAGGCCTATTTTATATTTTATTTGGAAACAGGGTCTCACTAAATTTCTGAGAGCCTTACTAAGTTGCTGAGGCTGGCTTCGAACCTTCGATCCCACTGTCTCAGCCTCCCAAGTACTGGGATTACAAGCATGCGCCGCCACTCCCAGCAAAGTCTTTGAGTTTTGAAAGCATATCATCTACAAAAGAAGAAAGTGAGATAGGGCAGAGGGAGAATATAGAGTTTGGAAACAGGCAAACGTGTTAAATTCCTGTACTGCCACTTAAGTTGTATAAACTTGAAAAGTTTACTTAGCATCTCTGAGACTTAATTTCCTGATCTGTACAAGGAGATTGCTATCTGGGTTTCAAAGGAAAGGCAATGAAATGTAGTACGCCCAAACCAAACATTCTGTCTGAAAATTCAATACGTGTTCATTTTTTCCCACTCCATCACTTCCCTTCCTTAGCAGAAACAGCTCTTCCATGAATTCAATAGCATAGCTATAGTGTAGAGAATATATAGAAAGGTAAACAAAAAGAAAATGAAGCATGTTTGCATTATGAATGCAATCCAATGAAATTTCTGTATAATAGAAGAAGTTGGCTGGTGGGATTCAATCATTGTGTTTTTCCTAACCCATTTGGACCTTCTCGATTATTATGACACATGTGTATGACTTGGGAGGTTCTAGTGTTCTTTAAGCCTTCGGTAAGATACAAGAGAAACTTGATGCATTATGATGGGTCTTCAGGAGAGACACAGGATCAAGAGTAGGAGCTTTGTCTGATTCCAGTTCCTAAGTAATTCCTAATTTAGGAGAAAACATTCCTGAGCATTCGTAAAAGTTGGGGGGGGGTGAGACCCCTATTTCCGTATACATCTAGGTTCTCAGAAGGCAAGAAAAAGCTCTGTCTTGTGCAAGGAACTAATTTGATAAAAATCCTCTGTAAGAAAGTTAGACTTCTTGAGAGTAGTTACCCATCATATATCTTCTATGGATGTTACCTTTTAACCAACCATGGCGTTTGGCAAGGTATCTGGTAGAATTCAAAGACTGCCTCAAGACACGTGGTGTCTGCCCACTCAGGAGCAAACTAAGGGAATTCTCACCGTGATAACTTCTCTACCTGGTTGACTTATTATGCCAGCAAACTTCTGAGATAGAAATTCTGAAAGAGATTGTCATAATACAGCAGCATCCTATAAATATATGTGCGTACAAGCATATATGTGCTATTTGTAGCTCTGCTTCTGTTTATAAGAAGTTTCCTGCCTATCTTTCTGCTGTTTCATTGCTGTCCTTCTACTGGGATGTTCTTTTCATCTCTGAATTTGAGCCTTTATCGAAGGATTTAAGCTTGGCTTTTAGTCGAATGTATAAAATCATACCTGAACTGAGTGGCCTGTCGCTTCTGGCTGTGCTGACCCTGATGTCAAGGCTTTTGCTAACAGGAGAGTGGATCTGCTGAATGTTAATGGGTGTTATTGTGACTGTCTGGAACAACTGTACATTCCATTCCAGAGATTTAATCATGACAACACACAAGGTGTCCAAACAACTCAGATGCCGAATCCTTACTCCCTGTTAAGATGATATGGTATATTTTTCTTATCCTAAGGTTTCTCCCCCCACCTCCTGCTTGGTAACAAAGTGAATTTTGGAAGTAGCTCCTGCCCAGGAACTCTCACTGGATTAGTAGTGAGGGTCTATAGATAATTATGAAACAGTGAAGCACCCTTTGGGTGTGATCAAATTCTCCTTTCTGAGATAAAAGTAGTCAGCCCAGGACACAAAATAATCAGAGAAAGAGGCCATTTCACTTCTTGATTTTGGTTTCAAAACCAAGGGACCACTCTTACCATCCCTCAAAAATGGTAACAGGCATCATATGCAGACATTAGGCTTCAAACTCATTCAACTATGTAGAAGCATCTCCAGGCAACATGCATGCCACCTTTTTTTTTATTTTAGAATTTTGAAATATAATCTGCAGCTGGTGTCCCTTTTCCTGAGAGGCCCCTGTATAGAAAGGGTCCATTCATGAGATGGGGCAGAGTCATGTTTAATCAGATCTTAAGAGCCTTCTTAAACAGTCTTGCTCATATTCTACCAATGGAAGCATAAGTGGGGTTTGGTTATCTTCTGCTACATAACAAACAGCCCTGAATATAGAAGCTAAAGACAGCAACAATTTATTATTATTTGTCATGATTTCATGGATTACCTTGGTGGTTCTTTTGCTTTAGGTAGTGTCAACTGGGGTGCTGGGATGATCTAAAAGATCATAATTAGCCTTGTTAGCTGGATATGGTGGCATATGCCTGTAATTCCAATATTTAGGAGGCTGAGACTGGAGGGTCACAGGTTCAAGGCCAGCCTTGGCAACTCAGTGAGACCTGGTTTCAAATAAAAAATAAAATGGGCTGTGAGGTGTAGTTCAGAGGTAGAATGCCCCTGGGTTCAATTTCTAGCATCAAAAAAAAAAGTCTGATCAACATGATCAGTGTTTGACTATGAGCTCAGCTGGGGCTAATAGCAGGGAGACCCGGTTCTCCACAGGGACCCTTTGCCAACTGCTTGAGCTCCTCACAGCATGGTAGTTAGGTTCCAGAAGGAGCATTTCAAGAGGGAAACGTGGAAACTGAAGATCCTTAAGGTGCAGGCTTGGAAATGAAATGCCACATTACTTCTGTTGCATTTTATTGGTCAAAAACAACACAAGAACAACTTAGGTTCCAGAAAATGGGAAGTAGACTTCTTTCTTTGATGAGATGGGAGCAAAATTACATTCGAAAGAGCATACAGAATGGGAGATGTCATCATAGCCATCTTTGGAAACATGGTAACCATAGGCATGGATCTGAAGCAGTCTCCCCAGAGACCTACAGAGTCCCTGAACCCATCATCCACTTCAAGCTTCTGCCTTGAGGTGTCCTGTTGAGAAGTCCTCAGGCCCCAGACAGCAATACCTATGAATTAAATGTTGCTTGACTCAATGACAGAATGTTCAAGTTCAATCTACTGGAAATTTAATACTCATATATATTGAGGGGGACTGTTTAATCTTTACATTATTTCATTTCTGTTAAAAATGGTCTCTATAATGGAAGGAAAGAAGCCACAGTAGGTTTCATAGATTACCAAATTTATTGGCTTACTGCCCTGTTTTAAGAAAAAATTTACTCAGCACCCATTTGGGCTCTTCCACCACCCCCTTTTTATTCAGCACTACAAGGTGACTACCACCACTCTGGATGCTTCCAGCATTAGTCCCCAGAGGGTGTTTTCACTAACTTTGGGAATCTGTGGGTTAGATAATAACATTTTTAAGATCCTTAGCTCATGCCAGATGCTTTTCCTAGATTGCTTTGTTTTCCTTTTGCAAAAACTCCTTTAAGGAAGGCAACATAATTCACATAGTGTACATTTCTCAGATGATCAAGGTCAGGTTTACAGAAAGCGAATAACTTTTCTAGGGATGAACACCTAATAAAGGGCAGTGAGGGGATTCTAAATCTTGTTCTCCCCAGGTGCTCCTATTAGTTGTGTTTTCAGGATTCAGGAACGAATTGTTTTAAATTTGCTAGCCATGCTGTCCAGGCCACATGAAGACAAAGATGAAGATGACAAAGAAGAAGATGCAGCAGCCAGCAGAGGATATGAAATTATGCCCCTTGTCCTAAAGAGTTAGGATGGAGAACTACAGTGGCAACTTTATTTTATATGCTTTAAGAGTAGCAAAACCCTTAGACGCTAAGATAAAAGAAATAGTTACCCAAGATCATCAAATGTGTAAATATGAGAGCAATGATTCCAAACTGGATTAGCACTGAAGGCCCTACCACTTACACAGTTGTGCATTCCTCGGGTTTTTAGTCTTATACACTTCTTGGCTCACTTTCGGGTTTAAATAATCAGGAGCATGGTGAATGCACTGATATTTGCTCTAAATATGTTTATGTTGAACTTTGTTCAAAAGCGAAATTTCAGACACATTCTATGTGACAAAATCACCACAAATAAAATTAAAGGTAATAAAAAATTAAGAGAAAATATTTGCAAAATTTATTATACAAGTTGTCAATAGTCTTAAAGAAAGAGCCCTTAAAAATCAACTACGGAATATTGGGCTAAGGAAGTGAACACTTCATCTGTGTGTGTGTGTGTGTGTGTGTGTGTGTGTGTGTGTGTGTGTGTGTATGTGTATGCATAGATGTTAGTATAATAAAGGCAAAGAAATTATCAAAAGATTTTAAAATCAAATGATTTTTTAGAGGAAGGAGGAACTATAGACAGATTTGCCTTCCAAGTTACACAGTCTGCATTATTTAAAAACTTTTTTATAAGCACGTGTGTGTTTCTGTCATGTGTCTCAAAGAGTTTTGAAAATGACTGGGGGTTCTTGAAATATTTTCTTTGCCAAACACTCTCTGGTGGGTCAAGCCAATGACTCTTTCCTCAGTTCCTTTTGCCCTCTTTTGTCTGAGACGTTTAAGTTTCATTTCTAGGTCTGATCAATGTTTTCACAATTTTTCTCCAGTGAATAGATATAATATTTACAAGGAGGGAAAATACAGTAGGCATGAATTTTCAAGCCACACTCTAGCATTCAAGTATACAATAAATGCTACTCTGCGTACTCTTCTATATTGTAACAGAAATTAATTTCTATTTTGAGCCTCCAATTGATTGCAAATAGGAAGCACAATATCTCCAATGCAGGAAAAATGTAGTTACTTCTTGATTTTCTTAATATATAATAAACTCAATCCATTGATAACTCTCCCTCCACCCTCTGCTTCTCCTCATAAGCCCTGGTAAATTGTCAGGGCTCATGTAGTTTCTCCATCTTTACCTGTCCTTTCTGACATTCCCCATGATATTTGAATTCTCATCTAAATGTCAAACATGTGGTTCATGTGTTCATGCTGCACCCGGCCCCCATCACGA
The DNA here is from genome assembly GCA_004027655.1 of Graphiurus murinus. Taxonomy (NCBI): domain Eukaryota; kingdom Metazoa; phylum Chordata; class Mammalia; order Rodentia; family Gliridae; genus Graphiurus; species Graphiurus murinus. The sequence continues at coordinate 11,384 of PVLC010006981.1, read as the reverse complement.
CCATGAGACTGGTTTAGGACCAGAGAAGTTCTTTCTTGGCTAACTTTTGTGCCCTACTGGGAACCCAGGACAACTGGGCTATACTCCTACAAGTAAAGGATATGGGAAACTGAGTGAGGACTATCATATGAAATGAAGCCACTTTATTATACTTTATCCACATTATGGTGACATATAAAATGGCTGTGGTGTCCCAGGTTTCCAGAAAAAGAGGGTATCATAAGTAAAAGTTATAGATGATGGGGAATATTTCTAGTAACATTTCCTCTTGCTACACATTTCCTACCTTTAGAAAATCCTTATTTTCTCTCAAATAAAACATATTTCTCATTTAGGTGTCATGACCTTAAAGAAGGTAGAAGAAGCTGGGTGTGATGGCACATGCCTGTAATGCTAGAACTTGGGAGGCTGAGACAGGAAGACTGTAGGTTTCAGGTCAGCCTCAGCAATTTAGTGAGACTCTTAGCAATTTAGCGAAACCCAGTTTTAGAATAAGAAGTAAAAAGGGCTGGGGTGTAGCTTGGAGGCAGAATGCCCCCAGGTTCAATCCCCAGTCCACACCCTCCCCCCGCAAAAAAAAAAGAATGCAAAAATAGAGTTGCTTTCCAAAAATTGGTCCAGAAGCATAATTCCCGCGTTCTAACCAGCAAGTGGATACTTTCTCAGAAACCTCTCTTGTTAGGTGGATGAGGCTGCTTGGTGGGTAGATTTTTCACCTCCTTCGTTTAAGTGTGGTTGCTTATCCTCCCAGGCCTACTGTTGCCAGACAAATCATTCTTACCAACTGTGTCCACCCAGGATCCAACAACATAATAGAAGTTCTCCATCCCTGGGACTTAGATTCCAGACTAAATTGATTTAGCTCATGCTGAAGTGATTGAGCAAACCCTAAGGTGACTAAATAGACCTTCGACTGGCAAGATTAGATTTTCTACAGCAAGAAGAAAAGAGCTCAAAGCATATACTAAGATCGGGCCTGTAAAAACAAAGAATTACATTTCTTTACCAGCTGAGTTTGATATCCTGAAAATTTATAACCACCACAAAATCAATAAAAGTTATTTTAAAAGATTATGAAAACAATTTGTGTGGTATTATCACAAGTATTTTGAAAAATGGATATGCATAGAAAAAGATTAGAAGGCTAGACTTTCAATTTTACTTGCTGGGGATTCTCAAAATGTATTATTCATTCAATCGAGACTTATTTATTAGGTACTATTAGGTGTTTGACACTGGAAATTCAATTCCTTAACTTTATCCCACAATTTTTTTCTCCCAAATTCCAAACTCATAGAGAAAACTGCCCAGCAGCTATGCTCATTTGAGAAAGATAAATATTACTAACCACCTACAGGTCTATGAACTCTCATGGAGCGTACTCGACAAATTTAGATCAGCCTGGCCCTGAATCCTAAAAGCTCACCACGCAAAAGCGAGGCCATATGCTAGAATGGCACAGAGCTTGAGCTTTTCACTCAGACACAACTGGGTTAGAGCTCCTGCTCTGCTTCTTATTAACTATAACCTGGGAAAATGTAATTAAGGTTTCTGGGCCTCACAGAGCATACTTAGTGAAAAGATGAGTGACAAAAGAGATCTTGATATCGACTCTAAGATGTTTGAGAATTAAAAGAAAAAAAGGAGGTAATGGGCTTAACAGAGTTTCTGGACAATACTAACCACTCAGCAAAAGTTTCCTTTGAATTCCATCCCCTCCTTTCTGCGACAGAGGTGGTACTAACATGATGCAATTGCACGGCTATATAGTACAAAGCATTTGGAGCTGCTATAAGAGCAGAAAAGCCAACACACATTTCTAATATGTAGTAAATATATTGCATTTATTTGTGTATTTGACCAAACCACATGGAATTGCTGATACTCAATCTTTTTTTTACCAAAAGAAATAACAATTTCATATATTTCAATCTGAGAGAATGATTTGCAAGTTGAGTTAAAAGAAGGGGATAATATTTATCTTTTTTCCATTGACTTGAGGTTTTTTTCCTTCTCCTTTTGGATGTCAAGGTAAACATCAGGCAAACATGAAATTTGGGAGCCTCTGCTATCCTTTTAACCCCAGAAAGATTATGGAAGCACAAAGCAACAATGATAGGTTTGCTGGGCAGGATGCTAGAGTGAGGGTGAAGATTGCTGCCTGGGTTCCAGGACCAGGGACATCACTAATGACAGGATGAGTCACTTCCCCTAGCTAACTGGGACTGATTACCAGGATGAAATTGGGGAGCCTATCTAACTGTTCTAATGTGTTGCAGGGACCCATGAGAGGCCAGCTGACAAACATACTAGGTTCTCTGTTGAGATGTATTAAGGCCTAGAAGGACAAGTGACCACCCATAAATGACGGGGGTGAAAAATCTACTCACTAACCCCAAGATCTGTCCAGGCCAACCAATTATTTTAACAAAAATAACTCGCAGAAATAACAGAATACTGTGCATTATGTACCCAACTGGCAATTCTTTACAAAATGCAAAAAAGCACTTGAGACACAAATGATACCCAGATAAGCCTGAGACCTACTCTCTACACAACCAACGAAATTCGTGTCAACTCACCTGCTACGTGATGTGAGCTTTCCATGCGCTGTCTCGTTTAACACTTGAAGTAAGCCTATGAGGCAGCATTTGTTATTTCAATTTTCAGAGATGCATTTTTCCATTTCATTAGTTGAATCTCACCAGATGTAAGTGGCAGAGAACAGACTTCACATCTTGCCTTGTTATCTCCCCAATCTATGCTCTTTCCACTCCAGTGCTTTGCCAAGAGGCTAATAAATTTCTGCAGTATTTAGCCCCAGGCCTCTTAACCCAATGACAAGTGTGGCATATCATCACCACCAAGAAACCTAGAAAGTCTGTGAGTGAGTGCTTGTGGGCATATGACACAGTGTGGTCAGAGGAAACAACATGAGCCAAGACGTGACAGTCAAGGGAATGGTGGGCCCGACCGAGAACTGAAACTGGGCTGCTGGGGCTGGAGACTCGGCGAAAAGAAGTTCTTGCTGGCCATGGGTTGCATGCTTGTAATCCCAGTACTCGGGAGGCTGAGATGGGAGGATTGCAGGTTTGAGGACAGCCTCAGCAATTTTGGCAAGACTCTCGGCAACCTGGTGAGAGCCTATTGCAAAAGAAAAAAGAAAAAGAAAGAGCTGGAGATGTAACTCAGAGATAGAATGCCCCTGGGTTCAATCCCCAATCTCTCTCTCTCTCTCTCTCTCTCTCTCTCTCTCTCTCACACACACACACACACACACACACACACACACACACACACACACAGAATTCTTTGGTCTAGGATGGTTCCATCAGTCTAAAGTTCAACTATATATCTCAGGCAACAGTATACCACAACTGGAGGGCAAATGAGTTGTAAAATTATTTGAGATGATATTTTTGTCTCTGTCCCATACTCAAAGCACTCCAAATTGTAAAAGAAAACTGCAATAGAAATATAACTAAGGGTGGGACAGATGCCCTCTTGGGGGCTGATATCTTTGTTGCTATCCTCTAGCTCAAATTGCAGGTTCAATGTGCTCATAAGAATTGTGGAACATGCCCTTGTATCTCACCAAACTCCCCTGCGTTAATAAAGCAATTCTTTCTATTTACTTGTAGTTGTTATTCTCTTGAGGTTTCTCCAAGAAATAAGGCAATAATTTAAGTGGCCATAAATCATTCTTGGCCTGGGCCCTTTGACAGTTCTGTGTAATATGGCCTCGAAGTCAATCTTTCTTGACTGAGTAGTGGACCCATGGAATTTTGATAGACATTATGACAACATGCTAGGGCATCTGGCAGATAACACATAAAATCCTTGAGATACAGGTTTAGGAATGAAAAGGAGAGCTATAGGGCCAAGATAGAATTTTCAGACAGCTAATATTTGAATTCTGATTCCATTTAAGAAGAATGGGAAGGGTACTGGTTTGTTGTTGTTGTTTTTTACCATACAGAATATCACCTGTCATTCATTCATTCATTTATCTCTATTCATTTCCTCTCCCTCTCCTCTCTCTCTCCCTCCCCCCACCTCTTTCTCTCCTACTGGATACTGGGAACCGAACCCAGAGGCATTTTTACCTTTGGGCATTTTGCCTCTGAGCTTCACTCATAGCCCTTTTTATTCTTTCTTTAGAAACAGGGTCTTGCTAGGTGGCTGAGAGTATTGCTAAGGTGCTTAAGCCGGCCTGGAACCTGCCATCCTCCTGTCTCAGTCTCCCAAGTCCTGTGATTACAGGCATGTGCCACCACACCTGGTTTCCTTATTCATTCTTATGTTATCTCCAGCCCTAGTAGTACCTGGTGTTCAGTCTTTTTTGCTGTGGAGGTTCTGCTGATATTTTTAATGAGTTTCGGGTGCTGTATCATCCCTTGCATATTGGTATCATTTTTCCTTAACAAATAGTACGAACGAGTCCAAAATGCAAAATGGTCACTGAGAGAAAGAGGCCTTTTCATTCCCTCATTTCTTTTCCAAACTCATTTCTACAAACAAACACCTCCGAACAATCCTGGCAGTCGGAGACATCGAGTGCAGACGTTAAGCTCCAGCCCCACCACCTGTCCCTGCTGTGACTCACAATATAAACATAGCCCCTCTGTGGAGCATGTTCCCTAGAACATTGAAATATGAGCCACAGCTGGTGGCATCCCTTCTGAGAGGTCCCTGTGCATGAGAGGCCCTTTCATGGGGTGGGCTAGAGAGCCCATGGTCCAGCACTCTTGCATGGTTTGTTAATCTTTTTTTTTTTTTTTTTTTTGCGGTACTGGTGATTGAACTCAGGGGCATTCTACCTCCGAGCTATACCCCCAGCCCTATTTTTTATTCTTTATTTTGAAACAGGGTCTCACTAAGTTGCGGAGCGCCTCACTAGGTAGCTGAGGCTGGCCGCGAACCCGGATCCTCCGGTCTCAGCCTCCCGAATGCTGAGATTACAAGCGTGCACCACCACGCCCAGCTTGGTTTGTTAATCTTGAGAATCTTCACAAACATGTTTTTCTTTAAGTTTAGTAGGACAATCTGAAGCTCCATCTCTTGCAGAGCCCCATGACGTCCCTGACCCCATCACCCACTTCAAGTTTCTGCCACAAAGATCCCACCCCTTCTCCTTGGCCTCAGCCAGAGGTAGTCATGCCTTCCCTCTCCTAGATATCTGTGTTCTGTTGAGAACTCCTCAGGCCTCAGACAGCCATACCCATGATTTAAGTGCTGCTTGACACAATGACAGAATGTTCAGGTTCAGTGGCTTCTCATCCACGTTTGATACTGTTTATGTTTATTTGCTTGCTTTAAAAATATTCTTTCAAGCCAGGTGTGGTGATGCACGTCTCTAATCCCAGTACTTGGAAGACTGAGAGAGGAGGCCTGCAGATTTGAGGCTAGCCTCAGGAATTTAGCAAAACCCTGTTTCAAAATAAAAACAATAAATTAAAAAGGGTGGGAGTATAGCTCAGAGGTAGAATACCCCTGGGTTCAGTCCCCAGTACCACCCCCCACACACACACACACAAGCATGAATAAGAGAAGGGCTCTGATGCCTGTAGATCCAAATAATCAATATTCAAATCTTAAGTGTTGATTGAGAAAAGAGGTTTTTATTGTTCAAATCGGTGCTTCTCACTCACTGATTCATATGATGAGTGGACCCTCCCCCTGGGTACTGCTCAGCAGTTTTCACCAGCCCTGATGCTAAAGTTCCATAGATACCTATAACTCACCACACTACCTCTTGGAAGCTGGACTCTAACCCTCTGCAAGTGGAAAGAATTCACAGCGACAAAATGCAATAGGGAAAAAGAGGAGTTTTTATTTCCTAATGCTTGGCAAGACTCCTATAAACAACTCTTTAGTAGAGTAACAGGACTCAGATGTAATATTCCAGACCAGCCAGCTATTTGTAATGAATGCTACTCCAAAATGCAAACGCAGATAACACTTAGATTTATTTTCCAGTTGGCAGTATTCTTGAATCCTTTTAACCTATTAAGGTGGGTAATATTATGTTAGTGCTAGAATGGAACCTTGAATTTTGAATATCAGATGAAAAATAAAATAAAACTAATAAAAATAATGATAAAATTTTATTTTCTGTTTCTTCCCATGTCCTCCAAGATTTACCTTATTGTGCTAGTATAATTTTTTCTCAAGTTAGGGAATCCTGCCTTTGACATTTGAATCTACTGGCTGATATTTATACACACAAATATGTGTGTGTATATGTGAACATACATATATATATATATATGTAGCTGTAGATATATATATATATATATATATATATATATATATATATATATATATGTCTGTGTGTGTGTATGTGTGTATGTGTGGACTTTACTTGTTTGTATTTCGTTTCACTTCATAGTTAAAGGGAGGCAATTTGCTTTAACAACAAGGCAGCAGGATATTATCCCCCTACGTTTTCTTCTTAAGCATACCTTATTTTGGTCTTGCACATCCACTGGTTAGTTTTCATTCTAATCTTTGCCTGATTTGGGCCATATGGATATACAGTTCTCTCTGATCACTTTATCCTCACTTTCTGGAGTTGGATGTAAATTCTAAGATATGGATTACTATATAATATGAGAACATTGTTAGGGGTGCCTTCTGGTTTCCTAATATCATGTCCAAAAAGGAGGAATCTGCTGAGACATCTCTAGCCCATCTGTTGTTCAGTCATCTGTTTACACCAGCGGCCCCATTGTGCATCAGAATTAATCATCCCAAATACATAGCCTCTTGCAACCAAGCTCCACCTACTGTCTCTGTACCAGGCTTTCTCTGATTGATTACCTAATAGTCTATTTCCATTACAAGCCTCTGTCTATCCAAAAGGATGCTGTGTCATTTGGTGACTCACAACAGTCATCTTCATTTGCAGGTAACCTTTCCTTAGAGGCTATAGATCCAGTCTATCTAGATATGCTTGGGTCATTTTAGGTGGCATTTCTCTCTTCTTGTACCTTTCCTAAACGCTGCCACCTTGTGAGTCATACTTCTGCCATCGATTTCTCAGTTTTCTTCCAAAAATATCTTTCTACATTTTTCCTAGGACTTCTGACGTCTGTTTTTATCTCAAGCCTCCTAGGTGTCTCCTGGACACAGCTTAGCTTTTACTCAATAAATTCAAGTGCCTTTCATCCCTGTCATCGTCAGATTCCTGCTTGTTTTCCTTGGTTGGAGAAGCAAAACACAAATTCTGCAGTTTTACGTGAAGTGATTAGTTTCATATTTCGTCCCCGCGTTGGATAACAAACAACATTGCCATTAGATTGTCATTCTTTGTCAGGCTGAGTGCTTATTTCCAAATTATTTAAGGGTTTAGGAAAGCACCTTACTGTAGCTCCCAGGGATTTATATTATTCCCTGTGTTGTTGGTTTTCTCTTAAAAAGAAATAACTGATGACAAGCATATGGCGAGTTCTGTCAAGCTGTTCAGGAAATGGTCATATTCTGAGTCACTAGAGGCAGAGTTTGGGCAAGTATTACTCTGCCTCCTGAGTAGGCTTTCTTATTACAGGTGTCTGTTCAATCCCAAGTCTTCCATCACGGGCGGTCAGGCTCCGTCTCATCCTGCGTACTATTTTCAATGCAGGGGCCCTTTCTCTCACAGGAAAGCAGGACATTTTGACAAGACTGATTTAATGCAGCTGTTATGCAAAGGCTGCACCAAAATGTCAGCATTGAATGTCAAAAGGCTGTTTTTTATTACCAAGCTATGTACGTAACAGCTATTGCTGGTCCTCACCCTATCCTTGACCCTTTCTTCCAGAAAACAGACCAGCTTTTCTCTTAACATTTTCCACGTCGATGTCTATGATCAGTACATCTCTGTAGGATCCAGGGCTAGTTTCCAAGCACGCTTTATCCATTAGGCTTCTCAGTGGAAACTCTTACAGGAGATTTCCCTCACCATTTGCATCTCCATGAGACCACTGGCATTGTTCCTGCATCCCATTTATATAGACTGGGGGACTTACACTTCCGTATCTGCTCTTCTTTTGTTTTCTGAACTAATGCCATTCTTTATTTATTTATTTATTTATTTATTTATTTATTTATTTATTTTTGCGGTATTGGGGATTGAACTCAGGGGCATTCTACCTCCGAGCTACACCCCCAGCCCTATTTTTTATTCTTTATTTTGAAACCGGGTCTCACTAAGTTGCGGAGCGCCTCACTAGGTAGCTGAGGCTGGCCTTGAACCCGGATCCTCCGGTCTCAGCCTCCCGAATGCTGGGATTACAAGCGTGCACCACCACACCCGGCTAACTAATGCCATTCTTAAAAATGGCTTCTTGAAAAGAGTGCCACCGAGGTGTGATGTGACTCTTAACATTTCATATATAATTTCTCTGAAAGTATACCCTCATCTATATTACGTGGAGCCAAGAAGAAATGGAGAGCATCTTGAATAGATTGGACACTACATAACCTAGGGTTATTTTAATAGGGCCTCATAATTTCTGATGAAAATATATCCTCTTTTCAATTTTTTATTTAGAGTATCTTTCATTATAGGAAATTTAGGAATATAAACAAGAAAGGGGGAAATCATTCATTCCCATTTCTATTTAAAACATTATTAATTTTTGTATGCACTTCATTAATTTTAGGGTGCATATATGGGTTTAAATACATATTTTATAAAACAACATAACTTTGTTGAAAAATCTTTCCCCACTTGATATATCTTGGATACACTATTATCAATGCAGCTTTCATATGAAGCAAACTTCTTCATTTATCTCTAGATCTGTGAAATATTTTATTGGTTGAAAACATTATACTGAAATATATCTAACTTTCTCCTGTTGGTAGATTTTATTGTTTCTGGTTTTTTATTTTTTCCAGTGTTTCACACTTCCTTTTTTTTAATGCCCAGGATATGACTTATCATAGTTTATTTTCTTTTTTAATGCACTTTTATTGGTGCATTATAGTCTCACATCATAAATGTAAATCATATTAATATGACATATGTGCACAAAAGTGCAGTTTCTGAATTGAATATATATATGTATTGAATTAATGAATATATATTCATATATATTAACATATATTCATATATATTCATATGTATTCATATATATTAACATATATTCATATATTCATACTGGAGATTGAACCCAGGGGCATTCTACCACCAAGCTACACCCCCATTCCTTTTTTATTTTGAAACAGGGTCTCATTAAGTTACCGAGGATGAATACATTTTATTATAGTGGATAATGTAAAATTCCCTCCCAGAAAACTGCAGTAATTTATATGCCTTCCACACAGCATTAAGACGTGTAGTTTGACACATCCTACATAGTTCTGTCAATTTTATTTTTCATCTTTGTCAGCCTGATATGCACAAAAACTAATTTTATTTTCATTTACACTTTTTTAATTATTAATTTTTTTATAGTACTGGGGATTGAACCCAGAGGCATACTACTTTCAAACTATACCCCCAGCCCAATTTTATTTCTTATTTGGAAACAGGCTCTCACTAGGTTGATGAGAATCTCACTAAGTAGCTGAGGCTGGCCTCGAACTTGTAATCCTCCTGTCTCAGCCTCCCAAGTACTGGGATTATAAGCATGTGCCACCAAGCCTGGCTGAATTATTAATGTTCTTAAACAATCCTTTATATTGATTTTTGTCTCTAAGTCTTTTCTTTATATTTTCTGATCATCTCTCTGGTAAGGGATAAAATATAATTTTATATATTAAATATTTTAATTCTCTGCCTGTAATATATGGTGCAAAGATTTTACTACTGTGTTTCTTATCCTTTTCAGTGGTGGTTTAAGCAAAACAGAAAGCTGTTTTTTATTTGTTTATTTTCTTACCAAATAGCATATCCCATTAAAAAATAGTTAACCAAATATACTGACATATATTCAAAAACATTTTCAACCTACAGGCTTGGTAGTGCTTTAACACTCCCTATAAAAAAGTGCCACTGGATACAAACCTAATGGGTCCAAAATGAGGACTTCTGAGGAGGCACTGCCTTTCTGACCATCTGTGGGTCAATATCAGTTTATTTGGCTTCAGAATCGTATTTGGTATCAATTCACTGTTCAGTCACTTCCTAGTTGGGCAGCCTAAATCACATATTTGACTTTTCCAAACCTTCGTGGCCTCATCTCCATAATGGGGATAATAATACCTAGTTCCAAAAACATACTGCAGGAAGTAGGAATAACATGTAGGTGCTTCATACATGTTTGGGACTTGTCAAATGCTAGCTTTTGTCCCTCCATGTCACCTTCCTTCCGAAGGCTATTTACATATCTAAGGACTCAATGGAGATCATGTATTCCACATGGACCACAAATCCAGATTTCTTAGCCCCAAAGGCAGGATTGCAAACGCACCCTTAATATCCAGAGATGCTTATTCATTCACTCAGCAATAATTATTGGGCACCTTCTATGTGCCAGGCACCATTCTAGGTTCTATGACTATAGCAGTTATATATATATATATATTCATATATATATATATTCATAGCAGATATATATATATATATATATATATATATATATATATATGGAAGAACAGCCAGGCGTGGTGGTGCATGCTTGTCATCCCAGCGCTTGGGAGGCTGAGACAGGAGGATCCGGATTCGCGGCCAGCCTCAGCTACCCAGTGAGGCACTCCACAACTTAGTGAGACCCTGTTTCAAAATAAAGAATAACCATATGCAGGAAACTGGAAATAAACCCCACTTTCTCACCCTGCACAAGAATCAACTCAAGGTGGATCAAGGACCTGGAAGTCAGACCAGAGACCTTGCAGATACTTGAAGAGGGCATAGGACCAACACTTGAACACATAGGCACAGGTAAAAACTTTCTCAACAGGACCCCAAAAGCACAAGCAGCTCAAAGGAATATCAATGCATGGGATTCCATGAAACTGAAGAGCTTCTGCAAAGCAAAGGAAACTATCAAGAACCTCAACAGAGAACCTACAGAGTGGGAGAAAATTTTTGCCAGTTACACTTCAGATAGAGGTTTAATAACTAGGATATACAAAGAACTCAAGAAAATCGCAACTAAGAGAACAAATAACCCAATCAAAAAATGGGCAAAGGACCTAAATAGACACTTCACAAAAGAAGAAATACAAATGGCCAATAAATGTATGAGGAAATGTCCCACATCATTGGCAATCAGGGAGATGCAAATCAAAACTACCCTAAGATTTCACCTAACTCCAGTCAGAATGGCAATCATAAAAAACATGAACAACAACACCTGCTGGCGAGGGTGTGGAGAAGTGGGAACCCTAATACATTGTTGGTGGGATTGCAAACTTGTGCAACCACTGTGGAAAACAGTATGGAGGATCCTCAG
>PVLC010006980.1:0-65948 GCA_004027655.1 Graphiurus murinus | reverse complement strand
CAAAAAAAAAAAAAAAAAAAAAAAAAAAAAAAAAAAAAAAAAAAAAAAAAAAAAAAACAAGCTGGGCGTGGTGGCGCACGCTTGTAATCCCAGTACTTGGGAGTGAGACTCTCCACAACTCGGTGAGACCCTGTTTAAAAAAATGAAACAAAACAAAATCCTTGTATTTCAATTGCCTGTTTAGTGTGGCTTGAAAAAAGTCTATATCAGGTCATGCAAAGGGGGCCCTGGGTTGAGCACCTGCCGGGCCTTCAGGCAAATGCCCAATTTGCATAGGAGCCCTGCACTCGAGTGGTGGCCGTCGCCCCCCCCCCCCAGCTGTGGAGCATCAGGGCAGAGGGCAGTGGTGGAGGCCGGATCCCACACGTGGACAGGCAGGCTGCATAGGCAGCTCCAGCGTGGTCAGGCTGCCTTTTCAGAGATGTGAGGCCTTTTTTATGGTGCTGGGGATTGAGCCCAGGGCCTCCCACGTACTAAGCACTGGCACTGCCACGAGTGGCAAGCCCAGCCCTGAGGAGTGCAGTGTTTACCCTAGGAGGACAGAGGCTACTCTCATCTGCGGGGGCTGAGCCATACGTCCAGCCAGGTTTCCACTCTACCCCAGCGTCTTCTCATCGCCCTGCTCTTTGTCTCCCCTGGGATGCTGGCCCTGAGCCAGGTGTCCCCAAGCCCCGTGCTACCCAGCACTTCTAAGGGCTGCTCACCAAGGACACCTGAGACTGGCTGCTGCCAGGGGCTTCATCTGCTTTGGGGTTTACCTTTGGCCCAAAGCTAGCTGGGGGGGGGGGGTAGTGGGGGGATGGTCTGGTCCAATTAGTGCCCAGCTGGAGACAGAGGGAGACTGAGAGGAAACGCTCCTTCCTCCCTTCATGCTCCTTCCCCCCCTCCTGCTGACGCAGTGCGGTTCCCCTCTCCCAGTCCTCAGCGGGCTTTCTTCCCTCTCCAGGAACTTCTGTTCCACGACTTCCTGGGAGCAACTTCCACACGTGCAGCTTATACTCACTTCCTGGTTCCCAGATCTGCTTCTGGGGATACCATGTGTCCTGCTGGTGGTCTCACAAGATGAAGGCATCTGTCAGCTGGAACCCCAAGTGATTCGTGCAGCAGAGCCCCTCCCCCAGTCTCCTGTATCACTCTCAGATTTTGCTTGAGTGAGGCAAAAAAAAAAAAGTATATATATATCTTTATCATGCTGAGTCACTAACATTTTGGCTTTATTTTTACTGCCATTTATTTTTATATTCCCAGTCTAGACTGACTAATATAGTGTCTGCGTTACATTTTAAGCAGGGCAGGACTCCCAGAGTCTCTTCTACATCCTCCATCTCCACCCTCATCCAAGCCCATCAGCTCTCATCACTTGCTTTCTGCAGTTCACACTGACCCCCGATCAAGCCATTTCCAGGCTGTGGCCAGAGGGATTTTTTTTTTTTTTTTTTTGCGGTACTGGGAATTGAACTCAGGGGCATCTACCTCCGAGCTACACCCCCAGTCCTATTTTTTATTCTTTATTTTGAAACAGGGTCTCACTAAGTTGCAGAGGGCCTCACTAAATAGTTGAGGCTGGCCATAAACCTGGATCCTCCCGTCTCAGCCTCCCAAGTACTAGGATTATAAGCATGCACCACCACGCCTGGCTCAGAGTGCTATTTTTTAAAAGCAAACATCTAACTCAGGCATGGTGGCGCTCGCTTGTGATCCCAGTACTTGGGAGACTGAGACAGGAGGATAGCATGTTCCGGGCCAGCCTCAACTACTTACTGAGGCCTTCTGCAACTTGGTGAGACTCTGTTTCAAAATAAAGAATAAAAAATAGGACTAGGGGTGTAGTTTGGAGGTAAAATGCCCCTGGGTTCAATCCTCAGTACTAAAAAAATAAAGTAAAATAAAAAAAAAAAAAAAGCAAACATCTATAGCTAAGTGTGATCGCACACACTTGTAATCCTAGTATTTGGGAAGTTGAGACAGGAGGATCGCAGTTTAAAAGCCAACCACAGTAACTTAGGCTCACCCTGGTTTAGTGAGAGTCTGTTTCCAAAGAAAAAATAAAATAGGTCTGGAGGTGTAGCTTGGAGGTAAAATGTCCCTGGGTTCAATCCACAGTACTACACAAAAAAGCATCTGGATCGTGCTGCTTTCTAGAGTGGAAAACAGCAGGAGTCTTCCACATGGTGAGTTTTATTCAGGCTGCACACCCCCCACCCCATACATATGCATTTGGGGAGGTCGCTATTTCTTTTCAAGCCACAGCTTAGTGTTTCTGCAATGTTTTCACCCTGTTAGAGACTCCTGCAGGTGGCTAAGTGAAACCCTGGAAGGTGGAGGTGGTCTCTAAAATAGCAATTGAAACCTTGGGAGGCTGAGACAAGAAGATCGCAGGTTCACAGCCAGCCTCAGCAACTTAGTGAGCCTCAAAAAAAAAAAAAGACGGGTATGGTGACGCACACCTGTAATCCCAGTACTTCGGAGGCTCAGACAAGAGGATCGCAGGTTCGAGGACAGCTTCAGCAAGTATTGAGACTCTCATTAACCTAGCAAGACTCTGTTTCAGAATAAAAATATAATAGGGCTGGAGGTCTAGCTTGGAGGTAGAACGCTCCTGAGTTTAATCTCCAGTACCTCAAAATAAATAAATTAAATAAAAAATAAAAATAAACAAACAAATAAATAAAAATAAACCAGGGCTGGGGATGTAGCTCAGAGGTAGAATGCCCCTGGGTTTAATCCCCAGTACCAAAAATAAATAAATAAACAAATAAAACAGCAATGGCAGCTCCTTATCTCGTCTCCCGAGGTCTGGCTGATCCTCAGTCCCATTCCTTCCCCTGCTCTGCTCAACTCTAATCTGCCTACATCACACACCTATCCCTATGCAGGGATGCTGAAAGTTGCTCCCATATCAGTATCCCAAGTTGGGTCAGGCTCCAAACTCCTCCCCTCCCCTTAGAACCCTGTGTGGGGCAGACACTTGGGGACTTACGTGAATCCTACAGAAGCCTCATCTGCTTGGCCTGGACCACCTCCCTGGGTGAGCAATTTCCTGCCCGGGCACTTGCCGGTAACCAAGGACTTCCGCTCAGTCTTCCCCATCGGGTCTTCCTGCATTGCTGGATTGTAGCTCATCCTCGTGCCATCTTGAAGCTCTCTCCTCCTGGGCTTGCCCCTCAATCTCTGCCTCTGGGCTTGCTCCCTTCCCTCCTCAGCTGCCCCCTCTTCTTCCTCCAAAACTTTCTCCTCTCACCTGACCTTGCCACCAAGTGCTTGCCTGGCACTCCCAGGGAGGACAAAGTTCTGAGCTAAGCCCTAAAGGCCCCCACCATCTTCCCCTCCTCATGCAGGCCTGGTAGATGTGGCGGCTGCAGCCGCCCAGACTGCAGGAGAAGGGGAACTTGTAGAGCCAAAGACAGTGTATATTTCTGTCCTGACCAGTTGTTGGATGCTGTGTCTCCCAGAAGAGATTCCGCACAGAGGCTGAGGGCAGGAGGACTATAATTTAGAATTGGCTGAGGCTTGGAAAATGCACTTGGGCCCCAAGACAGTGGCTCTCCTGAGGCCAGAAGGTCTTCAGGAACCTGCCTCTTTTCTTTGTGTGTGGTACTGGGGATTGAACTCAGGGGCATTCTATCTCTGAGCCATACCCCCAGCCCTATTTTTTATTCTTTATTTTGAAACAAGGTCTCACTAAGTTGTGGAGGGCCTCACTAGGTAGCTGAGGCTGGCCTTGAACCCGAATCCTCTGGTCTCAGCCTCCCAAATGCTGGGATTATAAGTGTGCGCCACCACGCCCGGCTGGGACCTGCCTCTTGTGTCCCTTACTCAGGTGGGTGTCATCTGCAATTCCAGGCATCTCACTCTTGCAGGGATGGGAGCCAACGGCAGTATGGAAGGATGATGGCAAAGGGGTTTTGGGGTTTGAAGTCACGTTGTCTGGGGAATGAAGTGGGTGGGAGATGCATTTGAAGGCTGTCAAGGGACGAGGATCCAGGAAATGTGTTGCTGTTCACAGGGCTCGGGGGGTCTCTCTTGGTGACTCCTCGACCCTCTGGCCAAGGCCCTATACTTTTGCTGGGCTGGACTGTCGCCCCTCCATTTGGCTGTGTGTTCACTTGTCAGGTCCCTGTCTCCCTTTCCAGACTGGAAATTCCAGTAAGATGGGACCTCGTCTGTCTTGCTCCTGGTCCTCCAGGCATTAAGCATCTGCTCAAGGAGAACCACTGAAGGCGGCCTTGGCCAGTCTCGGCGCCTTTGCTTTTGTCCTTTCCTCCCTTGAGTTTCCTCTGCACCCTCTTCTCAGCTCTCTTTCCATTTGTCAACCCCGCCCCGCCCTTTAAGATCCATTCAAACAGCACCTCTACTCTGGAGCCTTCCCTGCCCCCCCCCCCAGCTTGGAACCTTATTTCTCCTTGCAAAATCCCATGGCACATAGCTTGCCTCTGTTATACTGCACCATTTACTTCAGATTATCAGTATTTCAGTATTTCTGTACCCATCTCTGTCCCCCTAATACACAGTGAGCTTCTTGAGGGCAGGGACAGGCCATCTGTGAATTCTCTCCTCTCTATTCCCTGGCACAGTACTTTATTTCTTTTTGTTCTTTTACTGTGTGTGTGTGTGTGTGTTACTGGAAATTGAACCCAGGGGCATTCCACCTTCAAGCTATACCCCCAGCCCTATTTTATATTCTTTATTTTGAAACCGGGTCTCACTAAGTTGCGGAGGGCCTCACTAGGTAGCTGAGACTGGTCTCGAACCCAGATCCTCCGGTCTCAGCCTCCCAAATGCTGGGATTACAAGCGTGCACCACCACACCTGGCTTCCTAGCCCTATTTTTAATTTTTATTTTGAAACAGGATCTCACTAGATTGATGAGAGTCTCATTACTTGCTGATGCTGTCCTCAAATTTGTGATCTTCCTGTCTTAGCCTAGCAAGTACTGGGATTATAGGTGTGTGCCACCACACCTGGCTGGCACAGTAGTTTCTATATAGTAGGTACTCTATATTTAATTAATTAATTTTGGTAGTGGGGATTAAACCCAGGAGCAGTCTACCTCTGAGCTACACCTCCGGCCCTATTTTATTTTATTTTTTGCTGTACTGGGGATTGAACCCAGGGGCATTCTACCTCCGAGCTACATGCCCAGCCCTATTTTTTATTCTTTATTTTGAAACAGGGTCTCATTGAGTTGCAGAGGGCCTCACTAAATAGCTGAGGCTGGCCGCAAACCCAGATCCTCTAGTGTCAGCCTCCCAAGTACTGGGATTATAAGCGTGTACCACCACACCAGGCTCCTATTTTATTTTTTATTTTGAAACAAGTTCTTGATAAGTTGCTGAGGGCCTTGCTAAATTACTTAGGCTGGCTTTGAACTTGTGATCCTCCTGTCTCAGCATCCCAAGTACTGGGATTACAGGCATGCACCACGATGCCCAGGTAGTAGATGCTCTATACATAGCTCAGCATAGGGAGGCTGAGACAGAAGGATCGCAGGTTCATGACCAGCCTCAGCAACTTAGTGAGACCCTGTTTCAAAATAAAGAATAAAATAGACCTGGGGATATAGCTCAGAGGTAGAATGCCCCTGAGTTCAATCTCCAGTAACATATGTAAAAAATAAAGTTTAAAAAAGCGCTCCATATAAGAAAGCAAGAACACTGATTGTGGTGTTGTTGGCTTTTTACTAGCCCAATGCTGCTTCCTTGGAGCCCAAAGCCGAGTCCCTGAGTCTCCCTTCTCCAGGTTGAGAGCTCACCCATGCAGATTGGGCCATCTTCTAGGTCTCTCCACCCTCTCCTTCAATCGCTGCTTGCAATTTGTTTAAATCCTGCTCCACCCCAGTGCCGCTTCAGAGATTTGCATGGCCTGACCACAGCCACCAGGCAGGGGAAGTTGGGCTGCAGGGATTTTCTATTCTCTCAAGTTCCCTTGGCCAGAGTCCAGAAGAGCAGAGATGACCCTACGGAGGGGGCTGGGCTCCAGGGGGCACACAGGGGCCCCTGCACTGCCCTGGGGCCTCCAAGGAAGCAGAAAAGCCTGCGGTGACCCCAGCTCTGTACATGTGTGGCCACCATCTGTGCTGATGGAGGTGATGGAAAGAGAGAGAGAGCGAGAGAGCGAGAAAGAGAGAGAGAGAGTTTGTGTGTGTGTGTGTGTGTTGAGTCATCCGGAAGGGGCTGAGGGCCCCAGCAGCTCAAAGGCTAGCTAGATCTTCCCTGAACTCTTTCTGTTCCGGCTGACTGAGATTGAGCGGTGATTTTTCCAGCAGGTCTAACACTGGTGTTTCAGGGGTTTTGTCCCTGAGTTAGATCCCACCCCTAAACTGGCCCAGGGTGCCAGTCTCTCTCTGAGGGCAGCAGGCAGATATCCCTGCACTGCCTGGGGAAGGGGGTGAGCTCAGAAAGGGACCCCACTGAGTTCAGGGGTGCTGGCAGTAGGGATGGTGGTGAGTGGAAAGGTGAGGGAGGCAGCCCCTGCCGGCTGGAGGGCAGCAGAAGGCCGGGCCCAGAAAGGAGATGTATGCAGAGGGGCCTAGAAAACAACCGGTGTGAGCCGGGAAGTTGGGAGCTGTGTAGGCCAGCCCCCTTGACATCCAAACACAGAAAAATACATTCAACGGGAAAATATAAACTGTTCATCTGGAATGACCAGCAGAGGAGCTTGATGCACAGAACTTGCTAAACTTACTGTGAGAACCTTAGTAGAAGCTGCAGGAAACCCAACAAGGGCATTGAAAAAAAAAAAAAAAAAACAAATCAAAACAAACAACAACAATAATCTATAAGGCAGACTGATGCTGTAGCTCACAGGGGGCTCAGAGCCAGGCTTCCTAGGGTTCAATTCCAGCTCTTCATGCCTCTTCTCTTTGAAAAATTGGGGCTAATAATCATACCTATTTCATTAGGTTATTATGAGGGTAAAATGGGTTAACATACGTAGAGAAGTTAGAACAATGTGTGCGTGGCACATAGTAGGCACCATATAAGCATGTGCTGCTATTATGATTATTTTTATTATTTACAGGGGACATCTATGACCCCAAACCCACGACAGACCTATTTAGACGCTTGCTACTCAGCTTGTGGGCTGCTGACCAGAAGGATCAGTATCACGCTGGAGCTTGTTAGAAATGAGATTCAGGGGCCCAGTCCTGACTGCACTGAATCAGAACCTGCACTTGACTAGAATCGTGTCCACGTTAAAATCTGAAGTACACTGGAGGCCAGCTTCAGAAAGCAGACAGAGATTGGGTTATTTGAGAAAGAAGCCAAGAAGGGTAGGCTACCTGCCTTGGGCTCTCCAGAGCTCGGAAAGCCCCCAGATCCAGGGCAACATGGGCATTTCACATTAAGAACACACCCATTCGAGCCTGGCAGGGTCCCTACACATCGGTGTGCTGGGACAGCCTAGTCCCTGGAGCCACCACCGCTGCGCGGTGGCTGAGCCCAGCCCCCCAGGGCCCGGGGGACGCCGCCAGGTCAAGCGGCGGTTTGCTGGAGTACCACGTGCTTAGGAGGAGGTTCACTTGCTCCTGGCTGCAGATAGCGCGCAGGTGGGCCTTCCTGCTTCCGCCGTCCAGGTCGTCCGGGGGCTCCGGGGGCTCTGGGGTCCTGACCACTGCATCGCGGCGTAGCCCCCGCGCCCGCAGCTCGTCCTGCATACTAGCGAAGAAGTGCAGCACGCAGCGGTGCGCGAAGTCCCGCGCATGCTCACAGCACGTCTCGTCAAAGAGCTTCTGCTCCAGGTCCACGTAGTTGCTCCAGTACCTGCGCTGCAGGAAGACTGTCTGGTCGAAGCAGGGCCTCAGGCAGCGGGCCAGGAAGGCCGCCACGATCAGCAGCAGGGTGAGACTCCAGCCCATGGCCTGAAGGGTGAGGAGGGGTTCGGGTGGTCAGCACCGATGTGGCAGAGGTGCTTCAAAGTCCCTTCCTCCACGTCTTCCATTCAGTCATCCATCTCACCAACCTTCCTCTATCCGCCCACCCACCATCCATCCATCCACACATCCATCCATCTTCCTCTCCATTCATTCGCCCATCCTTTCAGCCATGCATCTATCCAACCATCTCTCAACCCATTCATCCAATCATCCATCGGCTCATCTGACAAATCCGTCATCTTCTCATCCTGCCATCTTCCCATCTGTCCAGCATCCTTACTCTCATCCATCCGTCGATCTCATCCATTCCTGCTTCCACACATCTGCTCCTGTGTTTATTTATCATCTCCCTACCCCATCCATCATCCTCATCTTTTTTTTTCCAGTCCTTTGTCCATCCTCATGTATGTTTATCCATCCATCCTCCCATCTATGCTTGCATCTATTTTGTGCTATGTTTTGTGGGAGGAACTGTGCTAGAAATAGGAATGGGAACAGGTTTCCAGGCCAACAGTGAGGAAAAACTGGAAGCTTTCCTTTAAGACCAGAGCTTACACTTGGCAGACTCCTCTCCTCTTTACCTTACAAATCGACAGTTTCTTCAAGACCCAGCTTAAGGCCCGGAGCAACAAGAAGTTACTCCCCTAAACCACAAAGCCATCTGAATGCAGGTCACTTATAGATGTAATTCCCACAATCTTCAAAGCTTTCTCATTTGGCCTCCCACCCCAAACTGAAGGTGAATGTTTTATACACAAGGGACAGAAAACCAAGCAACCTCTTCAGCTTGACAGACTGACAGACTGATAACTTACAGCTGAGCCAGGATTCAAAGCCTTGGATGCAACTAAGGAGGTGGTAGAAGTGCCCAGGGGACTCTGAGTAATTTTGTTTTCTGAAAAGGGACAGGGAGCCAGTAAGTTTGGGAACCCATGCCCCAGAGTGTTGAAGCTTGCAGGGACCAGCAAAGTGGAAGAGGACATTAACCCCCTCCTTTATTTTGCAGGAGAAACTGAGGCCCAGGAGGGTAGGGCCATGGCCAAGGTCGGTCTGCACAGAATTAAGTGGGACCTGCATGCTGGTCCTCTCTCACCGGACAGCAGGCCTGTGCTTGCCATGAGCCAGTCCCCTCTCCTCCAAAAGGCAGGGCTTGGGCGTAAGGGGCTCATGGCATGCTTTCTGGTGGATGCAGCCCAGCCCGGGCTCTGGGAGTGGTGGTGATGGAATCTGGAGTCTGGGGTGGACGCAGCTGGGTTTGCCCCAGCATAATGGAGTGGGTGCCCTGTAGGAAGCCAGGCACTGGGGAGGACCTGCATTGTAGAGAACTGGGTAAGAGGAGTAATAGCAGGTGTATTCAGATTCCTGCCTAGCCTCTTATAAGCTGCGTGATGCTGACCTTGCAAACTAAACACTCTCAGAGCCACAGTTTCTTTATGAAAATGGGTGATAACGATTGCCTCTAGCTCCTAGGGTTGTGCAGAGAATTAAATGAATTAATGCATATAAAATGCTTAGCACAATGCCTGACCTTCGAGTGCCCAATAAGGTAATTTGTATTATTTCTGATCTTTGGGAAGAGTGTGTGTGTGTGATGGGGAATTAGGCAGAGCAGTATGTCCTGCGTTTTCTTGCCATCCAGCCTCCCAGGGATAACCTACATAACTCTCAGGAGGGTCTGGGCACCTGGTGCTTGTCCTGGGGTAAGTCAGTATTGATGCATCTGCTTACTTCCTAAGGATCCATGGGTCCTCATCTTGCTCCTGATCCCCCCTGGAACCTCTTGTTCTCTGGTATGTCTCTAGCAGTGAGGAAGATTCTCAGGAAATCATGTGGACTCGGCCCAGCCCCTCCCCCTAAACCAGTGCAGGAGATCTGCCGGGTGCAGGGGCTGGGGGAGGACCACCCCAATTACCTGTGACAGACACCGTAGGTAGCGAGACACAGCCTTTCGAGCAGGGCTGTCTCTGACCAGCTCATCTTCCTTGCAGGGCACCTTGGCCAGGAAGAGCTGTACCTGGCTGGGAGTCATGTTGGCAAAGTCCAGAAACTTCTCAGAGTCCACGGAGTTGCTGAAGGCGCACACGAAACACTTCCCATCAAGCAGGGCCAGAAGGATCCAGACCAGGGGGGCGGCCAGCGCTCTCTGCAGCACAGAGGAGCACATGTACCTGAGAGCGGAGGACAGAAGGGTCACAAAGGGCAGGTGCAGTTTGGCTGTGGAGTCTGAGCACCCTCACCTACTAGCTTTGAGGGCTCGGTTGACTTCTCTGTGCCTCAAGTTCCTCATTCTTAAAAATGGGTGCAATAAAGGAGCAGATTCAGGGCTGAGGAAAGAATTCAGAGAGGTGGCCCTCACAAAGTCCTTTGCTGCCCAGAGCTTGGTCCCGAGTTGGTGTGCATTGTTGGCCAGTGAATATTACCAGTTGCTAAGCTCCTGATTTTGATACAGGGCACCATCCACACGTCAGGCCCCGAGGACACAGGGGTGCAGCAGGTGAGGTCCTCGGCCTTGGGGAGCTTACAGGACAGGGGATACAGCCTTTGAGTGAACTATTGCCTCTCAGTACATGGGGAAAACTGCTATGGATACCACAGAATGATGACCCTTCATGCATGTGGCAAGTTATAATCCACATCCAGACAGATGTGATCTGGGTAGTTCTTGGGAAGCTTGTATCATTCACATATGTACAGCACTGACCATGGAGAGGTGGCAAATCATAGGAAAAGAAATATATATTTCCAGCTGCTCAGGAGGCTGAGGTAGGAGGAATGCAAATTCTAGGCCAGCCTGGACACTTAGGGAGACCCTGTCTCAAAATAAAAAAAAAAATATAAAGAGGCTGGGGGGTGTAGCTCAGTGGTAGAACGCTTGCCTAGCATGTGTGAGACCCTGTGTTCAATCTCCAGGACTGCAAATGTATATATTTTTATTTTATACGTATAAATATGTTGTATGCCTATTATATATTTGCATGTATGTACTATATTTATACATATATACATATTATATATTTAAAAATCTAAGCTGGGAGCCGGGAGTGGTGGCGCACGCTTGTAATCCCAGCATTTGGGAGGCTGAGACCAGAGGATCCGGGTTCGCTGCCAGCCTCAGCTACCTAGTGAGGCACTCCGCAGCTTAGTGAGACCCTGTTTCAAAATAAAGAATAAAAAATAGGGCTGGGGGTGTAGCTCAGAGGTAGAATGCCTCTGAGTTCAATACTCAGTACGGCAAAAAAAAAAATCTAAAAAATATATATTTCCAGTTGGAGTCTGGCACCTGGGTCTCTGAGTGAATGATCCCTGTTTGGGGAAGGGAGAGCCACACCAATGGCACCTGTGCCCGGGCGAGGGAGCCCCAACAGTACCCAGGAATCTTGGAGAGGCTGGGACCGCACCTGATGATACCTGGGTCCTTCCTCCGGCGCCCCGCAGGCCGGCGCCACTCCTCCACCATCACCACCGACTGCCGGTTGACCAGGAGGCCGCAGAGGAAGAGGGCAAGCGGGGGCGTGAGCAGCAGGCCCAGGCCGTAGAGGGCGTTGTAGCGTGCCAGGCAGGGGCAGTTGAAGTCGAAGGAGGAGTACAGCTTGACAGTGATGGCGGCCAGCAGCAGGCAGATGCCGTTCATCACCGACTCGGAGCTGGACTGAAAGTGCTGGAAGAACATACGGAATCTATCCATGGCTGCGGCGGCCTGGGGCACTTGTCAGGTGGGTGCCCTGAGACTTGGCCACACGTAGGTCGAGGCTGCTGTCCAACGGAAGTTGTTCCTCCCCTTCCAAGGAGGAGGCTCTGAGCCCAAGCTCAGGGGTGCAGCCGAGGGCTTCAGGCAGAGGCAGCCCTTTCCACGAAGACCTCCCGCCAGGCAAGCGTCCCAGGAACACTGCCTCCTCTCTGGGGGATGTTCACTGTGCTCCTGACCAGCCAGCCCAAAGCTCCTCTAGGCAAATGGGTGCCACCCCAGCACCCCCCTCCCGGCTTGGAGGCTCAGGCCAGACAGCTGGTGGGGCCTGTTCTGTGAGAGACAGGCAAATTCTGGGTGTGGTCAGGCAAAGATGCCCATGGAGCCAAATTATGCTTTCTGGTCTTGGTCCAAAACATGACTTAACTCATCCCAGGGCGATTTCTTGTGGGCTTCTGGGCTGGGAGGAAGCCGAGGGGCACTTATCCCTGCTGGAGGCCTTTGTGCGAGGAGGCCCTTGGGGAAAGCCTTAAGCTGCGTCTCAGTGTTTGCCATGAAGGTGGTTGTGGAAGGGAAGGCCGTCCAGGTGGACCGCACTGCATAAGCAAAGGCGAGGAGATGGGGTGTCAGATGGGCTGGGGTGCGGCTTAGTGGCAGAGCGCTTGCCTAGCATGCTGGAGACTGGGGTTCCATCCTCAGTACTGCAAAAAAAAAAAATTGTCAGGGGTGTTGGGGAGGGAGCCGGAGGTCAGTGTGAGGCTGCCAGACTCTTGTCTATTTTACTCCATTGCCCTCCAGATCTGGCTACCAGTGGACCCAGGTCTGTCTAATACAGCTCTAACACGCACTCCCCTGCTCAAGTACTCCCAGGCCTCCTACAGCCTCCTGAGCTTGGCGTTTGGGGTCTCCTAACTGAACCCGACATGTCTTCCCACCTCCACATCTTGCTCTGGCCATTGCTCCCCAAAGCACTCCTTTTTTTTTTTTTTTGCGGTACTGGGGATTGAACCCAGGAGCATTCTACCTGTGAGCTACACCCCTAGTCCTATTTTGTATTCTTCATTTTGAAACAGGGTCTCACCAAGTTGCGGAGGGCCTCACTAAGTAGCTGAGGCTGGTCACGAATCTGTATCCTCCAGTCTCAGTCTCCCAAGTATTGGGATTACAAGGGTACGCCACCACGCCTGGCTCCCAAAACACTCTTTTTTTGTGTGGGTGGTACTGGGGATTGAACTCAGGGGCATTCTACCTCCAAGCTATGCCCCTAGTCCTATTTTTTATTCTTTATTTTGAAACAGGGTCTCACTAAGTTGCGGAATGCCTCACTAGGTAGCTGAGGCTGGCCTCAAACCCGGATCCTCCGGTCTCAGCCTACCAAATGCTGGGATTACAAGGGTGCGTCACCACGCATGGCTTCAGCTCCCAAAACACTTTTAACTGTCCCTTCCACCCGCTCTCCAGGGGGCAAATCAAGTGCAGCCCTTCCCTCAGGCCACTGTTGGCCACTTGGCGCTGTGTCTTACCTCCCATCCACCCTCGGAAGTGATGCTGCAGCTCCTTGTTAATCTTTCCCAGGTGTGTGTGTGTGTGTGTGTGTGTGTGTGTGTGTGTGTGTGTGTTGGGGGTGGGCGTCTGTCAATTAGCAAGTATCTGGCAAGGACAGGGACCTGGGCCTGCACCTGCTCCCTGCAGCCTCTAGGTCAGTGCTAAGTGCACAGTAAGTGACAACAAATATTTATTTTCATGACGTCGATGCTCAGAGCCTTTCATTCCCTCTCTAGCTCTGTTCTTTCTTCTTCCACCTCTTGACCTGCACCAGCCTCCCTATCTGTTCCTGTGAAGCAAATGAGTGGATGTACGCCTCTCTCTCTCTCTCTCTCTCTCCCTTTTCTGTGGTGCTGGGGATTGAATCCAGGGGTGTTCTAGCTTTGAACTACACTCCCAGCCCTATTTTATTTTTTATTTGGAAACAGAGTTTCACTAAATTTCTAGGAGCCTTGGTAAATTGCTTGGGCTGGCCTGGAACCTGCAATCCTCCTGTCTCAGCCTTCCAAGAACCTTCCCCCCTTTTCCATGGCTCTGGGGATTGAACCCAGGGGCACTCAACCCCCGAATTATACCCTTTTCCATTTTGAAACAAGGTCTCGCTAAATTGCTGAGGCTGGCCTCAAACCTGCAATCCTCCTGTCTCAGCCTCTCAACTCCCGGGGTCCCAGGCGTGCGCCAGCGCTTACGGTTCCATTCTTTCCGTCTCCCTAACTTTCCCTTTCCCCGTGTGCTCATCTCTGTGTGTCCTTTAGTGTGCATTTCTGAGTCTCTCTCTCTCCCCCTATCTCTGCCCCTCTCCCTGTGTTGTTGCTTCTTTCTGCCTCTCTCTCCTAGCACCCTGTCTGCCTGGGGCCTAGTCCTGGCTGGGGGAGGAGTTGGTGGTGGCAGACACAGGAACCTGGGTCTGTTCCTGAAGTCACCTGGGCCCGAGGGGTAGAGGTGGGTGAACTATTTAGACCCCAGCTACTCAGGCTCTGCCTCAACCTTCATCTTCCTGGCTTCCTCACGATAAGCCTGGGATGGCCATGCCCACCGGCCCTACTCCATCCAGCCTGGACCACTCGGCATGGACTCAAACTTCAGGTAACGTCTGTGGTTAAATGCCTGCATCAGCGCTGTTGGCCTTTCCTCAGGACACTCAGACTTTCTGGGGCCACTCCCCACCCAAAATTGGCAGGGATTATTCTCTGCTACATTAGGGGACCAAGGCTCCTCACCTCCTGGCCCCAGGTTCCTGCTGTCTCCTTCCCTGGGTCACACTGTCACGGTCTCCGAGGGCTCTCCCAGCCCTCTCAGCCCCCTCTGTTTTCCTGTCTCTGATCAGCTGGCCACTGTCCCCTGGAGCACCTGAGGTGAGAGTCCTTCTGAATCTGTCCCACGCTCCCAGGCCCAGCCCTGATGCTCCAGCTCCACGGAGCTCGCCCTGACCAGTGCGACGGCCCTGCCCACCTCGAGTCCATGCTCATGCACAACTTTTATTTATTTTTAATTTTTATTTTTTTGTAGTGCTGGGAATTGAACCCAAAGGCATTCTACTTCTAAGACCGATTTTCTTTCTTTCTTTTTTTTTGGCGGTACTGGGGATTGAACTTAGGGGCATTCTACCTCCGAGCTATACCCCCAGCCCTATTTTTTATTCTTTATTTTGAAACCGAGTCTCACTAAGTTGCGGAGTGCCTCACTAGGTAGCTGAGGCTGGCCTTGAACCAGGATCCTCCGGTCTCAGCCTCCTGAATGCTGGGATTACAAGCGTGCGCCACCACGCCCGGCTTCTTTCTTTTCTTTATTGAGGATTGAACCCAGGGGCATTCTACCTCTGAGCTACACCCCCAGTCCTATTTTTTTATTCTTTATTTTGAAACAGGGTCTCACTCAGTTGCGGAGGGCCTCACTAAGTAGCTGAGGCTGGCTGTGAACCTGGATCCTCCAGTCTCAGCCTCCCAAGTACTGGGATTACAAGGGTGTACCACCATGCCCGGCTCCCAATTTTCTTTCTTTTTTTTTTTTTGCGGTAATGGGGATACACCCAGCCCTATTTTTTTTTTTTTTATATACTTTATTTTGAAGCAGAGTCTCACTAAGTTGTGGAGGGCCTCACTAAGTAGCTGAGGCGGGCCGAAAACCCAGATCCTCCTGTCTTGGCCTCCCAAGTACTGGGATTACAAGCATGCACCACCACGCCCAGTTTATTTCTTATTTAGAAACAGGGTCTCACTAGGTTGATGAGAGTCTCACTACTTACTGAGGCTGGCCTTGAACCTGCAATCCTCCTGTCTTAGCCTCCCAAGTACTAGGATTACAAGCATGTGCCACCACGCCTGGCTCATGCACAACTTTTAGAAAATGAAAATATCTCCAATTTTTCTCTGATAAAGCATACTATTATGAATAATAGAAAAAAATAAAGTGTATGGTATGATATCTCCCTGTCAGTGCATAAGCAGAGTCTGCCCGTCTGCAGTGGTGTGTGTCCTTCCAGTCTTGGGCCAGGGCCACGTGGTCAGGGCTGGCTGACCGGCCTGGAGCTCCATGGGGCAAGGGTTAAGTGCTGCTGCTACTGCTTGTCCAGCAACTCACGTGCCACACTGACTTCTGATTTGGGACACGTCTCAGAAACCACCACTCCTTCTCTGAACGCTTGTGACATCACACAGGTCTCTTGGTGTGTCTCAATTTCAGCATCTATGAGGAATGACAGGGAGCCCTGCTTGTGTGAGGACCCCTGGGACCTGTGAAAGCGATACCAAGTGGTCACTTAGCCTGCATGCTAAGTCAGACCACCCCAAGTATGTCCTGCAAATTTTACAGCTAACTATCCACATAGCCCATACTTCTGATGAGGTCGCAAGAGACAAAAACTGGGTCTTATTTAGTCATTTGGCTTCACATAATCTGCACGTTGGTTCTGGTCCTTTGAGAGTGTGGGGAAAATGGAGGGGGTGAGAAGGCTGGAAGAGCCCTCGGGGGCCATGACAGTGTGACCGGTATGACATTTTTGGGTGGGGAGCAGCCCCAGAAAGTCTGGGTGTCCTGTCTGAGGTCACACAGCCTGGTGGGGACAGAGCCAGGGAGAAGAAAGCTGGGAGTCTCCTGTCCCTTTCAGCCTTAGTCATCCTCTGGGCTATTGCCCAGAAAATGGGGATTGTCGGAGCCCAAGGCCAGGCTCCACTCTGAACCAGGGCAGGCAGTGAGGGGAGGGAACTGGGCTGGGCGGGTCTTGAGTACCCCTCGCTCCCATCCTAGTCTGTGGGGTAGGGTGGCCTGAGGGCCCCAGCCACCTTGAACCTTGGGAGTCTCCAGAAAAGAGACTAAATTGGACACTTGGAACACAACTGAGTCAAGGTCTCTCCCAGGACACCTCTGAGAGGTGAGACTGCTCCAGGTCAGCCCAGGTCCCGGGGTTCCTGTAGGGAAGCTCGGGTTGTGTGGCTGTGGCCAGCTGGCCTGGCTAGGTGTCTACTGGGAAACACTGTCGGGAAGAGAAAGATAAGAAGGACGCCCACCATAACTTAGATATATCATCTCTCAGGCCGAGGGATGGCTGTAAATTTTTTAAAATCCATATTTTCAGAATTGTCTACTTTTAATTATAAGATTTTTTCAAATTTCTAAACAAAATCATAAAATACTTTTGTTGAAAAAACTCAGAGATAAAGAGACAAGGAGAAATGGCAATCACATTTTGTTGCCTGAAGCCTGGGCCTGTTGAACCAGGAGAGGGAGAAATAGAGGAAAGATTAGGAGAACTTAATTTACTCATGGGTGTGGATGTTCTCAATCCTTTCCTTATCCCAGGAGTCTGCAACTGTGGTGTGTGTGTGTGTGTGTGTGTGTGTGTGTGTGTGTGTGTGTTACTGGGAATTGAACCCAGGGACATTTACCTCTGAACTACACCTCCAGCCCTTTTTAAATTTTTTTTGTCTTGAAATGGGGTCTCACTAGGTTGCTGAAGGTCTCACTACTTGCTGAGGCTGTCCTTGTACCTGTGATCTTCCTGTTTCAGCCTCCCAAGTACTAGGATTATAGGCTTGAACCACCACATGTGGCTTTTAATTCTGAGAGGTTTTGTTTTGTTCTGAGACAGGATCTTGCTATGTTGCTCAAGCTATTCTTGAACTCCTCGGCTCAACTATCCTGCTGCAGCTTCCTGAGTAGCTGGGACTACAGATGTTCCCAGGAAAACTCTGCATTTTGAAAGAGGAGGGTAGAAACGAGGTACTGGAGATTGAACGCAGGAGCATTCTACCTCGGCTATATTCTTGGCCGTTTTATTTTTATTTTGTCTTGAAACAGGGTCTCAATCTCACTAGGTTGCTGAGAGTCTCACTACTTGCTGAGGCTGTCCTCCAACCTGTGATCCTCCTTTCTCAGCCTTCCAAGTACTGGGATTACAGGCATGTGCCACCACATCTGGCTGTTATAAACGTCTCTTAAAAGTGTTCAAGTTTGCAGGAGACAAAAGGATTCTCATGGAGTTCTAATGCTACCTAGTGGTGGCTGGAGAAATTGAAAGGAAAAGGGAGAGGGAGGCAAGAGGGGGAGACACAGGGTTCTCTCAGCTGAGGGCCCCCTGGGGCATCTTTGGGTGTGCTTTGGGACCCTTTTGGGAAAGCTGGACAAAATGAGATGGCACACTGTCAGGAGCAACTGGAGAAATGCTGCTCCCTCCTCGGGGGCCTGGGGCGAAGGGCACTTGGCGTGATTTAAGGCTGTCGGCTCCTTGGAGAGCAGCCTCCTGGCTCCTATTTGTCTTTCAGTGTTTGCCATGAAGGAGTTTTACATTTTTATGTAATCATATTTATCATACTTTTCCTTTATGGTTCTCTGGTCTTTGTAACATTCTTGGAAAGGCTTTTCTGCCAAGTAAAAGCCATTTAAAACCTCTGAGAGAAATGGGGCGCTGGGTACTGCGGCCACTTCAAGCTTTTTTCTTTGGTTTCAGTGCTGTTCTCTTACATCTATCATTTTGTGTGCTTTGGAAGCCGGGTGCTTCCTGGCCAACTCCAGAGAGCTGAGGAGAGAGGTATGGGGAGCCATAGGGTGTCTCAAGCAGAAAGGGGAGGCCCTGGCTCAGGAACTCAGTGAGGGGGCCTCCCATGTAACAAGTGGCTCCCCAGTCCAGCATGGGCCTGATGTCACAGGGACCTGAACTCAGAACATCTTAGCGGTGCAACTCAGCACTTCACTCCTCAGCTGCTAGGTAAACAACTTTGCTTCCTCGAGATTGTTATTTGTAAGAAGGGAAAAAGAAGAGGGTTTCTCAGATGGGGTCACACTGTCCTCTAAGCATTGGGTATTTTCCTGTCTGCTTCTTGCAGGGACCTCTGCTTGTCCTTTTAGATGTAACCTTGGGAACAGGTGGCCTCAGGCCTGGATTTTATCAATGGGAGCTGTAATCCCAGTATTTAGGCCTATGGCCTCCACCCTCCCCTATTGTTTTTAGAATTATCAGAGACTACTAGTATGTTTATTTGGTAGTCATGTTTGTCTACTCTGTCTGTCTCCTTTGGCACTGGGCATTGAACACAGGAGCATTCTACCTCTGAGATACACACTCAGCCTTATTTTGAAACAGAGTCTCACTAAATTGCTAAGGCTAGCCTCCAACCTGTGATCCTCCTGCCTAAACCTCACAAGAACCGGGATAACAGGCATGTAATCCTGTGTCTCTTAGGTCTTTAAATAGATGCAGTTCAAATAACTATGCAAGAAATAAGGTTCAAATCAGAGGAAGAGAGTTTTAACTTTTTGTGAGCAGCATTAGAAGGAGAATCCAAAAATATACAATGGGAAAGAAAGAGTAATACATAAACATAACACAGTATCCAACCCATGACAGGCACTCAGTAGACACCTGGCTGAATGGACACAGAGAAGAGAAGTGAATGTGGGCTATGTAAATACATGAGAAGAACTATAACATAACTTGATATAGGGGAGATAGAAGATCATATTTTTACATTCAAAGGATCCCAAAGATGATAAATAACAGGACTATAGGCTGTGTGACTGTGTATGCGTGTGGTACTGGAGATTGAACCTAGGCATGCTTTACTACTGAGCTATACTGCAAGCCCTTTTTTGTTTGGCGGTACTGGGGATGGAACCCAGGGGCATTCTAACTCCAAGCTACATCCCCAGCCCTAATTTTTATTCTTTATTTTGAAACAGGGTCTCCACTAAGTTGCAGAGGGCCTCACTAAGTAGCTGAAGCTGGCCACAAACCTGGATCCTCCTGTCTCAGCCTCCCAAGTACTGGGATTACAAGCATGCACCACCACACCTGCCCCCCCCCCATTTTTTTTTTCGTGGTACTAGGGGTGGAACCCAGAGGCATTCTACCTCTGAGATACACCCCCAGTCCTATTTTTTATTCTTTATTTTGAAACAGGATCTCACTAAGTTTCAGAGGGCCTTTCTAAACAGCTGAGGCTGTCTGCGAACCTGGATCCTCCTGTCTCAGCCGCCCAAGTACTGGGATTACAAGTGTGCGCCAACACGCCTGGCACCAAGCCCTTTTTATTTGTTATTTTTGAACAAGGTCTTGCTAAGTTACCGAGGCTGACTTCGAACTTGTGATCCATCCTCCTGTATCAGCCTTCTAAGTACTGGAACTATAGGTGTGTGCTTACAGGTGCCCAGCTTAGGCCCACAGGCTTTCAAGGATCTGCTTTAGACTGGAAAAAACACATTACTGGCTCCAAATTACGAAAGGAAAACTTCAAAATCAATATTAAGAAGTGTTCACTTAAATGCCTATAAAACTTAACATTGTATCAACTTCATTAATCATTAAAACACTTGTACTCATAAACATTTCATTAAACTTGAAGATGATCATAAGTTTTTCCCTTTTGGCAAGAAATCCAGCATACACACACAATTGCTTAGAAATTAAACCAGTTGGGAATTCAATGAGTTCCTTATGGTCCAAGGATTCCAAAATACAAATTTGTAAAAGTTCTTTTGCAGTGTTTTAGGCAAGAGAATTATGTCTTACGTGGGATGTGGTATATTTTAGTGTATTTGACCTGAAAGGGTCCAATATAAGAGTTTCAGGGTCTATGAGATCTTACAACCGATGCTGGATTCAGGGGCCGCCTCCCAGAGGGCAAGTCTGTTTAGAGATGGAGGAGGCAGTGCGATGCCCATTCCGGGCAGAGTTTCCGGCCTCAGAGGGAAGGTCTAGCCTCAGGACAACTTTGTGTGAAAGGCACTATTCAGAAAGGAACTGGTCCCAGCAAAGCTGTCTGGCTGGCTTGGTGGCTGTATTGATAAGTTAATTCATCTGCTTCTGGAGATTGAACCCAGGGGCATTCTACCTCCAAGGTACACCTCAAGCCCTATTATATTTTTTATTTTGAAACAGGGTCTTGCTAGGTTGATGAGAGTCTCACTACTTACTGAGGCTGTCCTTGAACCCGTGATCCTCCTGTCTCAGCCTCCCCAAATATTGGGATAACAGGTGTGCGCCACTGTACCTGGCTTCATCTATTTCTTTATTCATGGATTCACTTAAAAATATGTGTTATGTACCTACGATGTATCAGGGACTCAAGGAGCATGCCTGTGGCCATTTTCTTTTTTGTGGTACTGGGCACTGAACCCAGGGGTGCTGTACCACTGAGCTACATCCCCAGACCTTTTTATTTTTTAGTTCCAGACAGACTCTCACTGAGGTTTCCAGGCTGGCCTCGAGCTTGTGATCCTCTTGCGTAGCTGGGAATACAGGCGTGCACCACCACATTTGTCTGTCTGTTTCCTATTTTAAGGCCTGTTTCTCAGCGGGGAGGGAGGTGTTATGCCATTTACTAAGGTGGTCTCAAGTTCAGGGGTGCCCAGCCCGGCCTAGATGAACCCCACTCTTTCCTGTCTGATAGGGGCTAACCCTGTGGCTGGCTCTGGGCTTGGTATCCAGGGGCTCATGGAAGGAAGGAAGAGGGTTCTCAGGCAAATATTTTATCGTTTTAGTTTCAAGACTTGAACTTAGTTGGGTGGAAGCTATGGAGGGTGAGAAAGAAGAGGTTAGAACCAGGTAGGAGGAGATGGGGCATGGAAGAGCAAGGGCAGAGAATGGGGGTGGGGAGAAGCAGAGAAGGAGAGAGAGAGAGAGAGAGAGAGAGAGAGAGAGAGAGAGACCGACCCCACACATACAGTGGGGAGGAGGGAGGCTAACAGGGTGAGTGAAGGGAAGGGGGCTCTGGAGTGACCTTTGGCGGAGTCCTGGTTCTTCCTTAGGTTCCCGCCTAGGGTCCTCCCTGTCCTACGCCTGCACACACAAGGACACAAGTGTACGCACACCCACCGCCTGGCTGGGAGGGGGGTTGCCACGGTGACAGGTGCTGGAGCACCACCTTGTGGGTATTAATAGCTTCCATTGAAGCCACCAAAACAGTGACTTCATCCAGCCCGTTTCCCTGGCAGGCTCTTCTGCCTCCTCCTCTCTAGGATGGGGGTGGGCTGCTTTTCTGTCCTGGCAGCTGCCTGGGTGGAGGATGGCTTGAAGGCATCAGGGTGCAGGGGGGAGAGGGTGATGGTTTTCTCTGATGCTCTGAGCTGGATCTAATCACCGTCCCTGCCAGGGAGAAGTTTCTGGAGCACAGGACCTCCATCACGGGGCTCACACCCAGCTTCTCTGTGTTCCATGCAGCTACAGAGACCAGCACTCAGTTGACACTAAACAGTGGTGTCACTTCCCCCAGTCCCTGGAAGTACCAGGATGAGGCTAGGAAGGGGTCTAGGGTGTGACATGTAAGAGGCCCTACTCTGGGGCTTGCACCCTGAGATGGAGCCTCCTTCAGTGTTGTGCTGGGTGCCTCCTTCACCTCCCAGTCTCAGCCCTGGGGATCCTCCCATGATCTGCTCAACCTCCTTGGGTTGGCGGAAGTTTCTATCCTGCCCTTAGTTCCCTGCCTTTGTCCCCGATGCCTCTCACCATCCTTTGCGGCTCCCTTGGATCAGGCTGCCCTGCGCTGCAGAGGCTGGAGGCTGCCTCTGGACTCTCTTCCCTTTGACCTTTCTCTCTCCCCTGCTTTCCCTGCAGCCTCAGGTTTGGGCCATACAGGGCCTGTGACATCCCCATTGTTCTCTATCTTTGGGGCCTCACACCCACCCTGTTCCCCTGCCCATGCCCCAGTGGCTTCTCTTTCCAGGAGGAGAGGTGGGCCAACTCTAGAAAGGGCCCTGGAGCCTCCTCTAGCCACCGCCTGCAAATCCCAACACAGACCTTGCACTTCACAGACACTCAAGGGGAACTGGGCTTCTCTCTACAGAATCCTCATATTTATTCTGACTTGTAAAAGGCCTGATCCTAGCAGCAGCTCACAATGACTTCATTCCACCAGATTTCAGGGATATGGCCCTGCGTGCACTTGCACATGCATGTGTGTATTGCGAGTCTGTATAGAAGTGAATGTGCAAATTGCATAGTAAGTACACTCTCATAGCATGGAGGTGTGTGTGCAAATGTGTGTGTTGTGGTTCAGAGCTCAGGATTTCTGCTGCATGAGTCATCTTATGGGAGTCAGCCTTGGGTAGACATTGCCCATAAATAAGCCAGCAGTCTCTGGCCTCCTGTGTCCACTATGCAGCTGGCCAGCACGTGATCCTGTGTATCCAAGATGCTGGCAGCCAGGGCTGGGGGCTGTCTTTCCTTCCAGACCCCAGAGAGCGCCTGTCAGAGATATTTCGAGCTCGCCCGGAGTCCCTGACATTTAAGGGTGGGATGTCTGGAATGGGGTGGGGGTGGAGGGCAGGGGAGGGGACGGAAGAGTGATTCAGAAGGCCCGCCGAGTCCCAAGGGTCTCAGCAGAATTCTGCTGCTGGCAGGCAGGGGGATCATCCTTTCTACAAATATATTTGGAGAGTCTGTCATGTGCTGGGCTGTCTCTCTCGGGAGCTAAGGATACCATGGTTGATGTGACTTAACTGTGTTCATCCTCACAGAGTTTATCCTGTAGTGGGAAAGGCAGGACATAAACGAGGGGGGAAAGCTATTGTTTTATTTTATTTTGTTTTCAGTGTTGGACCTAGGACCTCGAGCTGATTTCTAGCCCCCCTCCTTTTTTCAGTACTGTAGATTGAGCCCAGAGGCATTCTACCTCCAAGCTACATCCTTAGCCCTTTTAAATTTTTTATTTGGAAACAGGATCTTACTGAGTTGCTGAGGCTGGCTTCCATCCTGTGATTCTCCTGTCTCAGCCTCCCAAGTACTGGGATTACAGATGTGCTCCACCATGCCTGGCTACCCAGCCCTTTTTAATTTTATTTTGAGACAGGGTCTCACTAAGTTGCCCAGGCTGGCCTTGAACCTGCAATTCTCCTGCCTCAGCCTCCGGAGTCTCTGGGATTACAGGTATATACCACTACATCCAGAGGAAAAACTAACTTCCTTCCTTCCTTCTTTTGTGGTACTGGGGATTGAATCCAAATATGCTCTACCACTGAGCTACACTCTTGCCCTTTTTATTTTTTATTTTATTTTATTTTATTTGCAGTACTGGGGGTTGAACTCGGGGTATTCTACCTCCGAGTTATAACCCCAGCCCTATTTTTTATTCTTTATTTTGAAACAGGGTCTCACTAAGTTGCAGAGTGCCTCACTAGGTAGCAGCTGAGGCTGGCCCCGAACCCGGATCCTCCGGTCTCAGCCTCCCAAATGCTGGGATTACAAGCGTGCACCACCATGCCCAGCTTTATTTTTTATTTTAAAAGAGAACCTGTGATCCTCCTGTCTTAGCTTCCCAAGTACTGGTATTACAGGTATAAGCCACCATCTCTGAGTTATATCCCCAGCCCTATTTTATTTTTTATTTGGAAACAGGGTCTCACTAAATTACTGAGGGCCTCACTAAATTGCTGAGGCTGGCCTCTAATCAGTGATCTTCCTGTCTCAGCCTTCCAAGTACTAGGATTCCAGGCAAAGGCTGGAATGCAGCAAATTCATATTAAAGCCATGAAGAAAATAAAATAGAACAATTATATAGACAATGACTGAGAGTGGTGGATGTTCTTTAATTGGGATGATCAGAGAAGGTCAGGATATGAATTATGCTTGGATAATGATGAAGCCATATCATGGGGACTTGGGGAAAGAACGTTCCAGAAGGGGATGATGAAATACACATTGCCAGCCCATGTCTTCATGGACTCTGGGTCAGGATTGCTGAAGCTCCATCAGGGAGCTAGGGGTGACCTAGATGGGTAGGAAGGCTGGTTTTCTGAAAGAACCTCGGAGCATCTGGTAACTGCAAGAAAGAGATGCCCCAGGCCCAGGGAGAAGGAGAATGACTTCCTGTCCCTGTCCTGCAGGCTTCTTGGGAGCAGTGCTGAGCTACAGTGATGGCAGACTCCCGTGAACAGGACGCCTAGGGAAGCCCCCTTCTGTAAGGAAGCCTTCTTTGACTACTATATCCACAGACCCCTCTCCCACACTCAGTGCCACTCAGCTCAGAGTGAGTGCTTCTCCTACGGCTTGGCCCTGAGATTCGTTCCCCCACTTGGGAGACCCAGCCCGGTGGTTCTGGCTATTAGATAATCGGTCGGCCTGGCTTCTTGTTCCCAGTCCTTGCCAGAGCGCCCCTCGGTTCGATCATCCATTTACTCCTGAGGGTTTTACCATGCCAGGCCCTGTCTGTACCTGGTGCTAGGAAATCACATTCGTGCTACCCACCCCGCCCTGGCATCCAGGGAGCTCAACGCTCGGGCGGCACAGTGTCTCTGGTTTTTAAAAACAAGTTCCACGGTGCCAAGAGAGGAATAAGCCCAGGCCCCTGGAGCCCCAGTCTGCACCTGATGTCCGCCCAGGACTGTGGCAGCCGGGAACGCGGCGCGCCCCGGGGCCACATCTGGCAGAGGGGGCGCGCGCGTGTCACTAAGACGCTCATTCACCGGCGCAGCTGTCACCATAACAACCGGAGCCCGGGAGTCCTGGCGACGGCTGGGGCGGGGGCGGGGGCGGCGGTCGCGGGAACGACCCGGCGGGGGCGGGAGCGCGAGCTCGGCGGCCCAGGGAGACCCACCACCGCGGAAGCGCTCCGCCGAGCCCCGCTCCATGCGGACCCGCCGGCGGGAGAGCGCCACGCACGTCGCCGCAGCGGCCGTCCCCGCGGGCGGGGACCAAGCCTGCCGCCGAGCCGCCGGGCCGCCCAGCCGCCGGGCCGGCCCAGCCGCTGAACGGCCACCCGCGGAGCCCTGACTCTATGGCCCCTGGGGAGCGCGCCGCCGCCGCGCAGCCCGCCACCCGCCGGGACCCGAGAGCCAGCCGGAGGGACCGCGGAGCCCCCGCGCCGCCGCGGGGCTCGGCCCAGGGGCCCGCCCGCGGCCCCCGCCCCCGCCGCGGGGAATGGGAGGCAGGTAGCGGGCTCGCTCCAGGACCCCCGCGGCGGGCAGGACCCGCCGGGGACCGCGACGCCCGGAGAGCGGGAGGAGGGGAGCGGCCCGCCCGCCCCCGGCCGCAGCCCCACTAGGGCCCTCCCCCGGCGGCGCGCACTCGCGCGCGCACACCCTTGCACACTTTACCTCCGCTTCTGCCCAGCCTCGCCCGCGCCCAGCGAGAGCAGAACCCCTGGGACCGGATGCCATGGGTAACAACTTCTCCAGTATCCCCTCTCTGCCCCGAGGAAACCCCAGCCGGGCGCCGCGGGGCCACCCCCAGAACCTCAAAGGTAGGCTTCCCTGGCTGGGCACAGCTGGCGGTCTGGGGCGCAGGTGGAGGGGTGATGAGAGGTGGGTGGAGAGGTGGTGTTGGGGAGGGCGTACAGGTGCCACCTGTTGTGTGCATTTGGAGACGGGAGATGCACATCTGGCTGTAGAGGTGGGCTGAGGGTGGGGGCTGCTGGTGGGGGGGATGGCGATAGGGTGGGTCTGCGCCGTTCTCCCGGCCAGCCGGGGGGCGTCACTGGGAGTCACCTCAGGGCCACGGTGTTAGGGCAGCGGGAAGAGGTGGAAGGACATCTGCAGGGTGGATGGAGAAATGTGGAGGGAAGCCCAGGTGGTCCAGCTGAGCCCGAGGGAGTTGCCGCTGTCTCCTCCTCTTCTGCCTAGGGTTGGAGAGCTCAGGCTGGAAGCACTAGTTGCATTTCTAATGAGCGGGTCTTAAAAATCCAGAACTGAAGGGGCAGGAGTTGATGGCTAGCTTCTGGGGTCCTTTGCAGCTGTTGACTTTGTGCATCTACTGAATCAGCTTGGTTTTAGCCCCCCCCCCCCCAAAAAAAAGACCAGATGTCTAGTCGGAACCCTAGAAAAGAGAGACTGGGAGGCTTGAAACAGATATTTACCAGGAAGGTCTTTGCTTTCTGTCTCTGGATCCACCCAGGACCCTCTGGGGTGGGGATAGGGGGCGGGGGCTAAGTCCAGTCCCGGCCTTGCAGCTTCCAATGGTCTGTGACCTTTGGAAAACACTGAGGGCCCTCCCAGGCCCTCAGCCCCTGCAAATTCCCTTAGGAAGCTGCTTTTCTGTCCTCTTCAGAACCAGTTGCATTTGTCCTGGGCATGCTGATGACTAGAAGCCAGGAGGGGAAGCACTTGCGCTTTTACAAAAAACAACCCCCAGGTTATGAGAAAGGCAGTAGTAGTGCCCTTCAACAGAAAGCATGGAAGTTTACCAAGAACTTTCACAACATCTTTTCAATGAGCACAGAAACCACTCCAAGCAATCAGCAGAGCAGAGCTAATTGTGCCCATTTTGTAGGTGAGGAGAACCAAGGCTTGTTTCAGGCTCCGAAGCCAGCAGGAGGCAGAGAGAGAACTGCAGACCCCTATCTTCTCACTTGGAATTCTGTGCCCTCTTGCTGGGCAGTTAACCTTCAAGACAGGAG
The DNA here is from genome assembly GCA_004027655.1 of Graphiurus murinus. Lineage (NCBI taxonomy): Eukaryota > Metazoa > Chordata > Mammalia > Rodentia > Gliridae > Graphiurus > Graphiurus murinus. The sequence goes on along the minus strand of PVLC010006980.1, from coordinate 39,022 downwards.
GGGAGAAGAGACAAGATCACTGTTCTGAATTCCAGCTCCAACTCTTAGAGCTTTTAACGCCTTCTTGGCTCAGGAAAATCAGAGGGTCTGTTGTGTCTTTCTGAAAATGAAAAGGGTGTTACATGTTCAGACCCTTTTAAAATATCATATTCATTGACCTTGTAATTTCACCCAGAGGAAGTGATTGTAGGGAAATGGAGAAGCAGGCAAATATTTGTAGCACTAGGCTAAGATGTTTATGGTAGCAATATTTATAGTTGGGCAGTAACCTAAAGTAATATATGCAGTCATTACGATAATATTTTTGAAGAATATTTGATGACATGGGGAAATGCTCCCAGTATAAGGACAGGGTATGAAATTATAAATACTGTATAATCCCAATTTGGTTAAAAAGAAATTATATGAATAGAGTTGGGAGTAGTGGTGCACTCCTCTAATCCTAGTACTTGGGAGGCTAAGACTAGAGGATTACAGGTTCTCAGCCAGCTTCAGCAACCTTGTGAGCAACTTAGTGAGACCCTGTTTCAACATAAAAAAATAAAATAAGGTTGGGGGTGTAGCTCAGAGGTAGATGCCCTTGGGTTCAATCCCTAGTACTGTAAGAGAAAAACCAAAACCAAAACAACAAAATTCCCAAAGAAAAGTTTCCAAAAGGTTAACAATGGTTTCTTCTGTGTAATGGGATCATACAAGATTTTTTTTTTTTCTTTTCTGGTTTGTTTTGCTCTTTTCTAAAATGTGTGCAAGCTGGGCATGGTGGTACATGCATGGAATCCCAGTATTTGGGAGACTGACACAGGAGGATCGCCTCAGCTACTTAGTGAGGCCCTCCTCAACTTAGTGAGACCCTGTTTCTAAATAAGAAGTGTGTGGTAGTGCATGCTTGTAATTCCAGTACTTGGGAGGCTGAGACTGGAGGATCGCAGGTTCAAATCCAGCCTCCCGTAACTTCGTGAGGCTTTCAGCAACCTAATGAGACCCTGTTCCCAAATAAGAAATAAAATCAGGCTGGGGATTTAGCTTGTAGATAGAATGCCTCTGGGTTTAATCCCCAGTACCAAAAAAAAAAAAAAAAAAAAAAAATCTGGCTGGGGGTGCTCCAAAAGTGTGCAAGAAATAAGCATTATTTTAAAGCTTTATCAGAAATAAGCTGTATTAGCATGTATAAACTGTTTCTGAGCATTGGAAACAGGTTTCTAATGATGGAAGAACCTGTGGACATTATTCAGTTCAAGCTCCTCCCTTACAAGTGCGAAGAATGAGGGGGAAGACTAGTGATTTGCCCAATGCTTATTGGGTCAGTCAGATGGCAAAGCCGTGCTCTGTCCTTCAGGGGTAGGGGTTAGCTGGGGGCTGGTGAGTTGACTTGGTCCTTTAATACTCTCAGTCTGTCCTCCTAAAAAGGTCCTATTCCTTCTTTGACTCCATGGAAACCTAGAGGAGGCCCCAAGAATTGCAACTCTTTTAACCTAAAGTTTGGGATTGTAGGGATCTGTGGCTAGAGTCTTTGGCAGGAGGCAGGAAAGGGTAGGGCAGGAGAGAGTGTTCCACCTCCCAGTCCCCATCCACACACCTACTTGGAGGTAGCTATGGGAGTCTTGATTCTGTTCCTTCCATTCAGAAATGCAGGATAGAATGTGCTCATGAAGGCTGCCTTTCATCCTGGGGCCACTGGTCCTCCTCCTCAGCCTGACTTCTAGGGACCTGTTCCCATCTGCCCACCCTAATAGGACCATCACCTTTATTCTGTAATTGTTTACTGTTCACTCCGAATTCCCTCCTACCTGGATCAGCATTGACCTAGGCATCTTCTCTGATAGATCATTGGTCAGCCAGAATTCCATTCAAATTGTACCGGCATTGACCTCAGTAGACTGTGATTCTAACAGTTCACCCAGAGTTCTGCTGGAATTGCTTCTGTACCTACCTAGAATTCAGGTTTAATTCTTGGCAGTGCCCATTCAGAAATTTGCTGGGGGAGCAACCAACTCTGTTTCCCCCCTCTCTTTCTTTCTTTTTTTTTTTGCAGTACTGGGGATTGAACTCAGGGGCATTCTACCTCCGAGCTACACCCTCAGCCCTATTTTTTATTCTTTATTTTGATACAGGGTCTCACTAAGTTTCAGAGTGCCTCACTAGGTAGCTGAGGCTGGCCGAGAACCTGGATCCTTCGGTCTCAGCCTCCCAAATGCTGGGATTACAAGCATGCGCCACCACACCCGGCTCCCTCCTCTCTTTCTATACTTGCGATCTCTATTAATTCCTCACCGTTTTAATTAAAACTAGATGGGATCTGGCATAATAGGGGCCCTGGAACTGATGGGTGATCACAGATTGGCCTTGCTGTCAGGCTGATGTGAAATGGGATTGACCTTCACTTTGGTCTTCCTGAGATATGCTGCTAGTGGTTCTCACTGGGGTCTGAGGAGTATAGTGGAGAGGTCATGGTGGTGTAGCTTTGGGCTTAGGACCAACAGGCAGCCTGAGGAGCTGCTATGTCTTGAGCTCAAAAGTGAACGCTCTTGACATCCCCGGGCTTTAGTAGGCTGAAAAGATCTAATTGGAAAAGCAAGGCTGAGGGAGTGAATGGAACCACGTGCTTGCGTGGTTGGACTGTTCAAGCCCCAGGTGTGTGGGCTGAGATGAGGCTTCCGGGAAGGGTTTGAGCTCACCGCGGAGGGAACTGCAGGAACTGGATGGCAAGGGATGCAGTGGAGTCCTAGGAGGGATGTAGGGGAGGAAGAGACAGACACCAAGATTTGGCGGGGGAAAGGGAGGATAAAGGTGTATATATTTGCAGTGAGGCCCACAGGGTGACTGGGGTTCCTGCTTTATGGAGAAAAACACAGGGAATAAAGATCTTCTTCATTCCTTTTTCTTAAGATCTTTCTTTTTTTTTTTTTTTTTCAGTACTGGGGATTGAACTCAGGGGCATTTTACCTCCGAGCTATACCCCCAGCCCTATTTTTTACTCTTTATTTTGAAACGGTCTCACTAAGTTGTGGAGTGTCCACTAGGTAGCTGAGGCTGGCTGAGAACTCGGATCCTCTGGTCTCAGCCTCCCAAATGCTGGGATTACAAGCGTGCGCCACCACGCCTGGTTCTTAAGATCTTTCTGAGTGCCTGCCTGCTCTGACTGGTAAGTCAGAAAAAGCAGGAAAGCCTTCTGGGAGAGTTACTCAGCCCCAGTGGTCAGCCATAGATGGAAATTGAATGGGCTACCTCCCATCTTTTATTATTATTATTATTGTAATAAAGTTTACATAACATAAAAATCACAATTTTAACCATTTTTAAAAGTGTATAATTTAAGCCGGGCGTGGTGGCGCACGCTTGTAATCCCAGCATTTGGGAGGCTGAGACTGGAGGATCCGGGTTCGCGGCCAGCCTCAGCTACCTAGTGAGGCACTCCACAACCTAGTGAGACCCAGTTTCAAAATAAAGAATAAAAAATGGGGCTGGGGGTGTAGCTCGGAGGTAGAATGCCCCTGAGTTCAATCCCCAGTACCAAAAAAAAAAAAAAAGTGTATAATTTAGCATTTGGTACATTTACAGTGCTGCACATCTAATACTTCTAATTCCAGAATATTTTCACCACCTCAAAAGGAAACCCCGTGCTAATTAAGCATTGGCTCTCACTCCCGCCTCCCCTAAGTCCCTGGCAACCACTAATCTACTTCCTGTGTATATGGATTTGTCTATTCTGGACATTTCAGATGAATTGAATCATGTACTAATTGTCCTTTTGTGTTGGGCTTCTTTGATTTAGCATAGTATTTTCAAGGCTCATCCAGGTTGTAGTGCATCTCTTCTTTTTATATTGTGGATGAATAATATTCTACTGTATGGATATGCCATATTTTGTTCATGCATTTTTCAGGTGATGACTTTGGGGTTTCCACCTTTTGGATATTATGAATAATAGTGCTGTGAACGTTTGTGTGTAAGTTTTTGTTTGAACACCTGTTTGCAGTTCTTTGGGGCATAGACTATACCTGGGTGTGGACTGCCCATCTTTTAAAAGGTGGTGCTTCTTGAATTGGACCCTTCCCAAGCCACTGGCTGTGACAGCTGCAGGGAGATCGCCCCCCTCTCCAGGCTCAGGCTGGGTGTGCTGCCAGCCAGCCAGACACCTGCTGTTTTTAGTCTCTTTTCCACAATGGCTGGGGCTCCTGGGTGACTGAGAGAGGAGCTGCTGAGGTCAGTGAAGGGGTCTTCATTCTTAGAGTGCACGAGCTTGTCTGCAGACTCTGCATGTCCTCACCACCCTCTGGGATGGGGGTGGAGAACGGATCCTCCTTGGGCAAGGTCCTAGCTGATTGTCTGCCTGATGCTATTTCCCTGATCTGGATCCTCATCCTGGTTATTGGGACAGCTGCTGTCCTAATGAGCCTGTCTACCTCGGGTCCATCAGGGGATCCTCCTACAGTACCCCTGTCATCTTGCCCTTCCCCTTAGCCACAGTGGTCACCACCACCAGGAGCAGATAATTAAGCCATTTTTTGGCCAGGTCACAGATATTTCTATAGCCGTGTCTGGGCTTCTTTCTCGGTTGTCATGACACTTGTGGGCTAGGTGAGCTCATCCAGTTCCCCGCCCCCAGATGCAGCAGACAGACTGGGATGGGGGTGTACCTGGTGGCCTCCTCAGCTCCCTTGGGACTTTAGAGAGGCTGGGCAAAGTCAGCCCTATGTTGAACCCTGAGCACCCACCCCACCTGTGGGTTTTCATTTCAGCTTTACCTTTGAACCCTGTGTTGTTAATCATCCTAATGATATTTATAATAACTACCATGTGTTGGGTGGCTACAGTGTGCCAAGTACTTAAATGTAGATTTTTCCATTAATGCCCTCCCAATAATCTACTGAGGGAGGTGACATTGTCACTGTTTTATAGATGGGGAAAAAGAGGTTCCGAGAAATTAAGTAACTTATCCCAGATCACACGGTCAAAAGCCAGTAGAGCTGGGATTTAAACCCAGGGCCTCCTGACTTTGGAGTTCATCACTGTGGCCACTATACCATCTTGCTCCCAGAGAATTATGCTTTGGGAGGGTTCTGTCTTACATGTGGGAAAGAGACTGGGCAGCAATCTCCGGGTCTCTGGACCGAGACCAGAGGATGGAAGGGAGCATGATGCGGCTCTTGACACCCTCTCCCTTGGTTAGCCAGAGGACTGAGGGCTGAGCTAGTCTGGAATTCCCAGCCCTCTCCCAATCCTCCCACCATCCCTACAGTTTTTTGTTTTGTTTTGTTCTTAGGACTGGGGATTGAACCCAGGGACATTCTACCTCTGAGCTATATCCCCTGCCCTTTTTAAATTTATTTTTAAAATTTTTTTGGTATTAGAGATTGAACCTAGTGGCTTTCTACCTCTGAGCTACACTCCTTGCCTTTTTATTTTTTATTTTGAAACAGGGACTCCCAAAGTTGCTAAGGACCTCACTAAGTTGCTGAGGCTGGCTTCAAACTTGTGGATCCTTCTTTCTCAGCCTCTCAAGTACTGAGATTAAAGTCATGTGCCACTAAGCCCAACTCCTTTTTTTTATTTTGAAATGGTCGCAGTAAGTTGCTGAGGGTAGCTGCCAGCCTGTGGAGCTGGAAAGGCTCCTGGGTGATAGCCCTGCAGGAAAATGCAAAATGCACTCAGGGTCATTTAGCAAGTCAGTCTTTGAAGGTGGGACAGGGAGCTCATGTGGAGGGCCTCAGAGGTCAGGACAAGGATTTTAGGTTTTATTCTGTAGGCATTGGGAGCCTGGATGGCTTTTGAGCAAGGTGGGTCTAGTGATTTTATTATAGCAGCAGCATATCAGCTGGAGAGAAGAGGGAATGAATAAAGGAAAAAAAAAATGCTGGGCGTGGTGGTACACACTTGTAATCCCAGTACTTGGGAGGCTGAGCCAAAAGAATCGCAGGTTCGTGGCCAGCCTCAGCTACTTAGTGAGACCCTATTTCAAAATAAGGAATAAAAATAGGGCTGGGAGCCGGGCGTGGTGGTGCACGCTTGTAATCCCAGCATTTGGGAGGCTGAGACCGGAGGATCCGGGTTCGAAGCCAGCCTCAGCTACCTAGTGAGGCACTCCGCAACTTAGTGAGACCTTGTTTCAAAATAAAGAATAAAAAATAGGGCTGGGGATGTAGCTCGGAGGTAGAATGCCCCTGAGTTCAATCTCCAGTCACACACACACACACACACACACACACACACACACACACACACACCAAAAAAAAAAAAAAAAAAAAGAGAGAGAGAGAGAGATTTTAAAGAAGCCCACATTCTGCTTGGCACTACGCTTGGTACCTTCATATAAGTTAATTCATTTAATCTCTCAGTAGATGCGAGGCAGGTTTTATTATTTCCATTTTATAGGTGACAAACTAGTAGATGTTCAGGATGCTATCCTGAAACACTGAACTAAGAGAAGGCAGAGTCGGAGTTTCTACCCAGAACCCCAAAGGTCATGAGGGAGAAGAATGGACTTGGGCAGGACGGATTTCTCTGTGTTGGTGTCTCTTCTCCCTGTCCTGGGATGGAGTCTTAGTCTGCTCTGGCAACCATAACAAAACACCGCGCACCGGGGGCTTAGACCTCAGGAATGCATTTCTCACAGCTCTGGGGCTGGAGGTCTGGCTCCAGTGTCAGGAGGGTGGGTTCTGGTGAGGGCCCTCTTCTTGCCGTGCAGATGGCCATTCCTTGGTGTGTGCATCCCTCCTCTACTTACAAGGCCGCTGATCTTGTCTGCTCCAGGCCCACCCTATGACCTCATTTACATCCTGAAAGTCCTGTCTGCATTTGGAGACAGTATTTATAGTCACATTGGGTGTTTGAGCAGGTGGATTTTGGGGGGGATAAAATTCAGTCCATAGCAGATGGCCTGTGCCCACTTCCAGGGTGTGCACATTGAGGCCCAGACATTGGCTCTAAATCACAGAGTTCAAGATGGAGATGGGGTAAAAGCAGTAACAGGAGGGAGGAGAAATGCAGGAAGGAAGGAGAACAGAAGCTGGGCACTGCCCAGGTAATGCCAGGGTTGCCTCCTCCTGGGTGTGCCAGCTGGCAGGGCTCATTTCCTATTAGTCTGTAACTGCCTCATTTCTGGACCTGCACATCCAGGGGCTAGAGGCTGAGGGGCTGCCTCACTGAGCTGGTTGCTTTGGCAACCCTGGGCAGGATGCAAGAGGTCTCCTTGGTAACCTGCCTCAGGGGTGGAGGGACATGAACTGGCCAGCGGTCAGGCCGGGTGGCACAGGCAGAGCCAGGCCAGGCCACTGAGATGAGCAGGCCTGTAGGAGGGTCAGGGTGAGGGAATAGCCTGCACTGCCTCTTGGCCATTCCCCAGCAAGCCAGAGTCCAGAGGCGCTATGGTCCTGCGAGGCTGCTGGGCCAGACCAGAGGCAGTCATGGGCCAGCCCAGGAGTGGGAGGGAGCAGGGGCGGGGGAGTGGGCAGGGGGTAGAATATAGCTTCAGGATGACAAATCCAGCTCAGGTTTATTAAAAGATGCTTATCAGGGGTCATTACCCGGATGCTGCTGCTTCCGGAAATGAGCAGGTGCTGACGCTTCTGTGTGTGTGTGTGTGTGTGTGTAGGGAGGGAAGGGGGCGGGGGCTGGCAGAGCCTAGAGAAAAGAAAGGCTAGGAGAGGAGTCTGGGGAAGCAGGTGGGCCGCCTTGGCTTTCTCTGCTCTAGCTGTTGTTCTGGGGAGGTGGGGCTGTGGCGCTGGGCTTGGGGAGTGAAGTTCTTCCAGGGTGAGAGGTTTCCTGGGATCCCCTGCTTGAGGGAGGGCAAAAGGTGAGTGGGGAGCCTCTTCCATTTAACAGACACACAGGAAGCCTTTAGCAGTGGCCCAGCATGCCCCTAGGCACGAGGCAGCAGAGTTACACAAAACAGAGCTGGCTGGCCACCATGGAGCTCGCCCTGCAGCAGGAAGCGGATGGAAACAAGAATGACAAGCTGACAAAAAAAAGAGTTGGATTGTGACCATTGCGGACATTCTGTGTGTGCAGCCTGCACTGTCATCCTTAAACCCCATCACCTCATTTCATCCCACTGCAACATCTGCAGTAGGGGTGTGTATTAGCCCATTTGCACATCAACAAACAGAGGCTTTGAGAGGTTAATTAACTTGTCCAAGGCCACTAGGCCTTGTGAGATGGAGCTAAGTGGGCTTCTAACTAAGTTCTCTCTGACTTTGGGGCTACCTCTCTTCTAGAAAAGTAACCTTTTTCTTTTATACAGATTATTTATTTATTTATTTATTTATTTATTTATTTATTTATTTATTTATTTATGTGGCACTAGGGATGGAACTCAGGGGCATTCTACCTCTGAACTACATATACCCCCAGCCTTATTTTATTTTGAAACAGGTTCTCACTAAGTTTCAGAGGGCTTCGCTAAATTGCTGGGGCTGGCCTCCAACCTGCAATCCTGTCTCAACCTCTCAAGCATCCAGTTCATTGTTTTAGATTTATAGAATTATTTCAGAAATAGTACTGAGAGTTTCTATATACCCTATATTCAGTTTCCCTATTTTATTTATTTTACTTTTTTTTTGTGGTCCCAGGGACTGAACCGAGGGCCATGTGCATACCAGGCAAGTGCTGTACCACTGAGCTACATCCCCAGCCCTGACTTTCCTATTATTAACAACTTATATTAGTATGGAACATTTGTGATGACTAATAAACCAGTATTGACATAATACTAATGATTAATGGCCATTACTCAGATTTCCTCAGTTTTTCCCAATATCCTTTCTCAGCACCAGGATGCCTAGCATGCTGCATTGTACTTTTAGTTATATATATGTATTGTCTTTTTGGAACTGGGGATCAAACCTAGGGTGGTGCACTTGCAAGGCATGCACTTCGCCACTATGCTATATTCCAGCTCTATATATTTCTTTTTAAAAAAAGTATTTTTTTGGTGGTACTGGGAATTGAACCCAGGGCATTTTACCTCTAAGCTACACTCCCAGCCCTTTTTATCTTTAGTTTTTGAAACAGGGTTTCGCTAGGTTGCTGACTGAGAGTCTTGCTAAGTAACTGAGGCTAATCTCAAACCTGTGATCTTCCTGTCTCAGCCTCTCAAGTACTGGGATTACAGGTGTGCACCACCGAGGTGTGTTTCTCCTGGTTTATTGTATACTTCACTGTTGTATCTTCCTCCTTCCCTCCCTCCCTCCTTTCCTTCCTTCCTGTGGTACTGGGGATTGAACCCAAGGGTATTCTACCTCTGAGCTACACCCCCAGCCGTATTATTTATTCTTTATTTTGAAACAGTGTCTCACAAAGTTGAGAAGGGCCTCATTAAGTAGCTGAGGCTGCCCTCGAACCTGCGATCCTCCTGTCTCAGCCTTCCAAGTACTGGGATTACAAGTGTGTGCCACCACACCTGGCTCATTGTCATATTTTCTTAAGCTTCTCTGGTTGTGACAGTTTCTCACGCTTTCCTTGTTTTCATGACCTTGGCAGTTTTCAAGATTACTGGCTAAATATTTGTCCTCTGTCGGGATGTGTCTGATGTGCCTCTCATGATTAGATCATGGTTGTAGGTTTTGGAGAGAAAGACCACGGGAGGTGAAGTGCCATTTCCATCACATCATACCCAGTGCGCATGCTTCCTGCGTGACTCCCCTGGTTGAGGTTGACCTTGAGCGCCTGGCTGAGGTAGTGTTGTCTGATTTCTTCATGTAAAGTTAGAGTACACTCCCCTCTTTTCTCCATATTGCACTCTTTGGAAGAATGTCACTTTTTTTTTTTCCTTTGTGGTACTGGGGATTGAACTCACAGGCCCTATTTTTTGTTGTTGTTGTACTGGGGATTGAAACCAGGGATATTCAACTTTCGAGCTACACCCCAGCCCCATTTTTCATTCTTTATTTTGAAATAGGGTCTCACTAAGTTGTGGAGGGCCTCACTAAGTAGCTGAGGCTGGCCGCAAACCTGTGATCCTCCTGTCTCAGCCTCCCAGTTACTGGGATTACAAGCATGCACCACCATGCCCGGCTCCTATTTGTTATTTTGAAATAGGGTCTCACAAAGTTGTAGAGGACCTTGTTAAGATGCTGAGGCTTGTTGCTGAGGTTCAAGACCTGCAATCCTTCTGTCTCAGCCTCCCAAGAGCTGGTATTACAGGTGTAAACCACCACACCTATCTGGAAGAAAGTCACTTTTTGCAGCCACTCTTAAGAAGTGGGGAGTAGCTAATGCTCTTCCTCCTTGTTCTGCCCAACTATTTCTTTTTTTGTGGTACTCGGGATTGAACCCAGGGGCATTCTACCTCCGAGCTACACTCTTATTCCTATTTTTTTCATTCTGTTTTGAAATAGGGTCTCACTACAGAGGCAGAGGTCTCACTGAGTAGCTGAGGCCGGCTGTGAACCTGTACTCCTCCTGTTTCAGCCTCCCAAGTACTAGGATTACATATGTGTGCCACCATGCCTGGCCCAACAATTTCTTTACTTTCTCAAGAAATTACCTTTGGATAAAGGCTGTGACAGAGAAGACTTCCGGGGAGCTGTAGTGGGGGAACTTGAGTTGGCCTATTCCCAGAGGGGGAGCGGTAAGCATATTGGGCCAGAACTGTCCAATTGTCATCGTTGGTCCCTACATATTAAATGCACTGGCCACCCCTCATGTCACTGTGACATTCAGTTGAGGACACTGAGCTGGGTCTGGTGGAGGCCTGCGGTGAGGGTGTTCCTGGGACTGAGACTAACACGGGTGCCCCGTGCTGGAGGACGGAGCTCAGGGTGCTGGGGGAGGGGTGCTGCTGCTGCATGTGGAGGGGCTGAGTCCAGGCCAGAGGCATGCGGCCCTCCAGGCCAAGGAGCTTTCAGCAGAAAATCATTAAGCAGCTGCTTCCCTGCCTCTCAGAGCGTCCCACACCCCACCCACTCTCTGTCCATGGAAGTAAACCTCTGGCCACAAAATCTGTCTATGCAGGAACGGGCAGGAGGAGGAGAGAGGACCCTTCTTGGGAAGGAAGGAGGAAGAAAGGAGGGATGTCTGCTGGCTTATCTGGATGGCCTTCTTTGGCCCTGTTGCCCCTGAATACCATCCTGCTATAGAGATTGGGATGGGGACAGAAAAGAGAGAACATGGTGAGGGCGGGAATCATTGCCATGAATAGGGTGGAGACAGTTCCACATAACCTCACTCTCCCCTTCATCCTCCCTACTTGGCTGCCTCGGCCTCGGCCTGATCTGCTGAGAGGCTGATGTTTTCCAGCAAATGGACATTCTAGAATGTGTCCAGGTGCCCCTGAGAGGGAGGAGAGGGGTGCTTTGCACAGTCGGAGTCTAGTGACTCTGCACCGAGGCCCTGGCTTTTTCTCTTATGTTGTGCCTTCCTGAGCCGGGCCTGGGGCTGGGGTGGAGAATGGAGAGATGAGTACTGGGCCTGGGCTCTGCCCTCAAGACACTCACGCCCACCTTGTCCAGTTCACACATCAGTCCCCGTGGGTGGAAAGGTCCTGGAGCCCTCCTCCATGCCTGCTTTCCTTTCCTTGCTTTGATCTTCCCAGCAGATGATCCATTAAACACATTCTTCCTGAGGGGAGAAGGTCTGGCAGGGGCTCAGTCTTGGGTTTGGTGGTCAGTAGAAGGGCCGGTGACCACCGACTCCAAACATCAGAACCCAAATGCATCATAGACTGTTTACTCCTACCTCCTTGCTAAGCCAAGTCCTCTGAGCAACAGAGAGGGGAAATGACTTACCTAGGATCATACAGTTGGATCAGGTGATGACGAGGTTTCAGGGCTCTGAGTTTTGGGGTGATGCTTAGGAGCTGATAGAGAATGACTTCAGGGGAGTCCTGAGGGGGACAGAGCTTGCCCAGCTGTGGGGTGATGCCAGCCTGCTTGCTTGGAGTATGCTGTTGGAGGGGACCTTGGAGGATTTCACACAGATATGTGACAAGATCACCTAGATGTCGTCAAAGCTCTTGGGCAAGAGACAGGGGCCAGGCAGGAGGACACTGTAGACTTCCAGGTGAGGAGAAAGGTGTGGCTTCAGCCAGGGTTTGGAGGAAATGAGCAGGAGACAAGGACAGTCGTTCTTTTGTATCTGCGGATTCCACATCCACAGGCAGATTCAACCAAAAAATATTCAGAAAAAATTGGATCTGTTCTGCACTTGTACAACCTTTTTTTCTTGTCATTATTCCCTAAATGATACAGTATAACAATGATTTATATAATATTTACATGCTTTATGTGTCATAAGCAACCTAGAGATGACTTAAAGTATATACGGAAAAGTGTGGGTAGGTTAAATGTAAGTACAGTGGTGCTTTATATAAGGGACTTGAGCATGCTCAGATTTTGGTATCCTGGTGGTCCTGGAACCAAATTCTGTGGAAATTGAGGGATGGCTGTGGATACTTTTGAAGATTGGGAGATACTTTTTTTTTTTTTTTTGGTAATGGGGATTGGAACCCTCCAAATTAAACTCTAGGCCCTTTATTTTTGGCATGGGAATTGAATCTTCTGAGCTACATTCGAGCTCTTTTTATTTTGAAGCAGGGTCTTGCTTGCTAAGTTGCTGAGGCTGGCCTCAAACCTGTGATCCTCCTATCTCAGCCTCTCAAGTACTGGGATTACAGGTGTGTGCCACCATGCCTGGCTAGTAATTTCTGTTGTTTCATTAGGGTCATTCTTTGTGTGTATGTGTGTGGATCCACAGGTGCTGTGATACCTCTGAGCTGTGCCCCCAGCCCTTTTTTAAAAATAAGTTTATGTATTTATTTATTAACTTGGTACTGGGGATCGAACCCAGGGGCATTCTACCTCTGAGCATGCTACACTCCCAGCCCTTTTTATTTTGAAATAGGTTCTTGCTAAGTTTCTCAGGGTCTCTCACTAAGTTGCTCAGACTGGCCTTGACCTGTGATCCTCCTGTCTCAGCCTCCCACCTTTTTATTTTGAGACAGGGTCTTGCTGAGTTGCCCAGGCTAGGCTTGAATCTGCCATCCCCTTGCCTCAGCTTCCTGGGTGGCTGGGATTTCAGGCGTACACCACCGCGCTGGGCTTAGGGAGGTACTTTTGAAGGTTTACCTGAGGATTTGGAAGTGAAATCCAGGAGAAGAAGCTGTTGAGGAGCTAGCTGTCCATGCAGACATGTCTGAGGATCCTGACCTCTGGGGCAGTGGTCAGCGAGGCACTAGGGGAGACCATGTGCGTGCGGATGTGTGGGTGCACTGTTGGGAGCTGTGTTCCCAAGGTTGTGGGGTTTTAGAGGCAGGAGGAGGACCAGGTGAGCAGGTTCAGGCTGGCCCTGAGCTGTCAGTTCCATCCCTACCCCCAGGATACCATCAATAATTAATGTCCCTTTGTCTGTCACATGCAGCTCCCAGGGGGCGGAGACAGGGCCCTGGCACCTGTGGATGGTGTGCACCTGGCTCCCACTGGCCCTGGAGTCCGCGGCCTTCAGTCCTGACTTGGTCAGGCTCTTTGGGGAGCCCCCTCCTTCCTCCCCATGGGTGCCAGTTCCCAGCCATAGACACACAAACATGAAAAGGGCCATAAATCAGCCAGGGCAGTCCAGGTTTTCTCTGGCTTTCCCAGAGTGGAGATCAAAGCCTGAACCCCCACCTTGGGGCTTAGTACTTATTAAATTATTAAACCTTCAAGGGAGGCCAGAGCGGAGGGCTGGCTGGGCGGCCCTGTTGTAAATCAGATGCAGGAAAGGGGCTGAGAGATGAGGCGGCAGGCAGGGAGGGAGGAGAGGAGAGGGAAGGGCTGCTGGCCTGCCTCTGGGCTGGAGCTTTCCACAGGCCCCGTGTCCAAATAGTGCTTACACTGGCCTCTCTGTTCTCTCCTTCCGTGGCAAGGAGTCACACTCCACTGCAGAGCCCCAGATTGTCACAGGATTGTGAAAGTCTGGACTTCAAGTTTCCTTCCAGGCTCCTCCTGGGCCCCTTTGTATCAGCATTAGAAGGACTCCTCTCTTCCTCTTCCTCTTCCTCCTTTACTGGGGGTGGAGCCTGGGGGAATTCTACCTCTGAGAATTTCCCAGCCCTGATTACTTTTTATTTTGAAACAGGGTCTTACTAAGTTGCTGAGGCTGGCCTCGAACCTGTGATCCTCTTGTCTCATTCTCCCAAGTACTGGGATTACAGTCATGTGCCAGGACACCCAGCTGGAGGATACCTATTCTTGTGTTCCTCACTCTCAGGATACAACCAGAACCTCTTTCTGCCCCGGAGTGGCCCGGATTCTCCTCCAGTGTCCGTAGGCAGGCCTGCTTCAGTGCAGTGCCCATCCCTGCCTGGGGTGACAGACCATATCCCATCTCTACTCAGTCCTTTGCAGGAAACTTCTTCTCACTAGGTGCAGGGGCTGGGGCTGAGAAGACCAGCCAGACACCTGTGAGTGACCGGGATGCTACTAACATGGAAGTTTCTGCCTGAGAGAGTGGCCTCCTTGGACATGAGCTCTGTTTGCACAAGGGCATCCTGTCTCCTTCATTGAAAACCAGAAAGAAAGCTATTTTAGGGAGCTTGGGTTTCCTTGTCTGAGCCCCAAGTTGTGGTTGTGTTAAAGAAACAAAATACAAGACGTGTTGGCTGTTGGGATTCAGGACTCTTTCTGAAGGGGAAGGCTTACTGCCTATGCCAAGGCTCAGCTCCTGAGGCACGAGATTCTATTTTGGGGTAAAGGTGCCATTTCTACAGGCATGATTCTGGGTTGCTGTTGCTGTCCTCAACTTGGGGGTCTGGATTTCATGCTAGAGTGAGGGTTCTATTCTTGGAGGGCAGCTTTCCATCTTAGGGTCTAGGATTCATGATTGTGCTTGAGGTTTGAGTCTTGAGGCCAAACATCTACGGCAGGGGGAGGGGGGGTCAATATTCTGGGCTGAAGTTCTCATCTTGGGCTTGGGGTTTGATTATTGGGATGGAGGTCTTATGCCCTGGTGAGAAAGACCTTTCCCTTCTGGACTTTCCAGGGGCCATCAGTAGATGAAGAGCCTGTAGAGAGACCCCCGAGCTGACATTCCCTGGGTTCCAAGCTATAGGTCTCTGGGTGCCAGCTCTGGCCAGATAGCAAGGCTGCCACACAAGGCACCATCCGCTCTGACTGAAGCCTCCCAAAATGACACTAATGGGCTCTATAGGCACCACTGGCCGTCGCTCCATGAGTCAAATCCACGGTGACAGCGCTCAAGCGGCCCCAGGCACTGCCAGCTTGGTCCAATTAGTGCCAGTCGGATCTTAACTTGTGCTGAGCGGTGCTGGGGAGAGGGAGTGTTCGCTCGTGGAGTGGGATATGTTAAGTCTGGGTCCCTGGGGCTTGGTGTGTGGCTCTGGTGGGTGGGAGCTGGGCTCAGTTGGCCCAACAGCCTCCCTCCCTAGTGGCCAGCTCGCATTCCACCCAGGCGGTGGGTGAAACATGTTGTAAACCGTGATGTGAAGGGGCCCGGCTGTCTCTGTGCTGTTCTGCTGAGCAGCCCGGATGCACAGGGCCTGTGTTCTTGCCCCAAACTGGGCTGGCACTTGGATAAAAAAAAGAAAGAAAGAAAAAAGAAAAAACATTGGTGTCTACCAAGGGCCACTGCCCCACCCCCTCCCACATTTCTCTCTCCCATTACCTCCAACATGGATTCCTCTCCAGAGAGCCAAAGTGCTGGGAAGAAAACATCCTGTTCCATCCGTCCTGGGCTCCCAGCGTCGTGATGCCTCTGGCCTCTTCCCTCCCAGGTCTTGCTCAAGAAGCCCTCGAGGCTGCTCAGGCCTGTGGTCTGGCCTTATTTCCTGGATGTCTCCCAGGCATCCTCCCTGCTCCCCGTGCCCACATGTACTGGTCATGCCTCTCCGAGCGTAACTCTCGGCCTCCTAGCCCCAGCCATCCCAGCTGCAGAGACTTCCCAGAAGTCCTCTGTTCTACCCAAATGGGGGACAGCAGTGAATGGGGGAGGCAGCTTCCAGCTCTGGGGCAATTTCTTTTCTGTTCTGGAAGGACTTCTGTAGGACACAGCCCCTGTCCTTGGGGCCTAGGAGACCAGGCCCCTGAGAAGAGAAGCCGCATTCTCCACCAGCATGTCTGTGTAGGGTGTAGGATGTAGGGTGGTCTGTCTGGGTTTGTAGTGACCCCCAAGCCCCACTTTTGGGGCCTGGACAAGGAGCCCAAGAAGCTGAGAGGCTTGGGGGTCCAGCAGGGCTGTCAAAACCCAACCCAGAGATTGACCCCTGGTGCAGCCCAGGGGCCTCTGCAGCTCCCCCAGACATGTGGGGGAGCCGGGCCCACTGGGCATGCCGGGTGGGAGGGGGCAGGGGGCAAGGCAGGCAGGCAAGGATGCACCGTGGTCGAGGTGTGGGCTCTGAAGCCGGACATGGCCTTGCTGTCTGAGCCACCGGGAGCAAGCGGCTTCACTTCTCCATGTCCTGGTTCCTTATTTGAGCTAATGCTTGACAAGTAGTCAAAGTCCAGGTCTTAGCTCTGTATCGTCATCACTGGCTCCAGCCTCAGGTGTTGCCGTAGACATCACTTCCTCTAGGAAGTTGTCCCCAGCCACCAGGCCGGGCTGCATGGCCTCTGCTGTCCTCCCCCTTCTGAGCACTGCTCACCCTGCCGGTCCGGGCCTGTGGCTTGCTGGCAGCCTTTGCCATCACTCTTGCTGACTGGTATATCGCCGCCTGTGGTGTCTGGCACACACAGCAGATGCTTGGCACATAGTTTGAAATGCAAAAATGGGCTGATTCTGGGGAATTCAAACTTCCCTGCCTTGGGCCCTTCAGGGCGGCCACAGCCTACTTTCTTTTCCCTGGGAGAATGGCATTTCCCAGATACTGGGCTCTGGGGCCCAGGTAAGAGAAGCTTGAGTGCTTTGCTTCAGCCCCTGGCTCACGGATGGCATGGGCGCTCTGAGTGCTTCACAGCTGCCAGGCCTCATGCCAAGCTCTGGGGACAGACATGGCCCTGTCCTCATAGAGCTGTGCTGCTGATCATTGGGACTGAGGTCAGAGGTCAGAGGTCAGAGGAGAGTGTTGTAAGTTGGCCTGAGAGGAGGTAGGTAGGGTTCCTAGGGGAAGGATTTGCTTTGAAGAATGGTGGAGAAGTTTGGGTAGACAGAGAAGTGCTTTCCCTTGCGGTGGGCGGAGGGCTGAGGGAGAAGACAGAGCCACCCGTGTGTGTGACAAGGCAGGTGTGGGGCCGGAATCATAGGATCAGAAGCTGCGGGTACCACTGGTCCTAGCCTGCTGTCCATGGATGAATGGCTGGGCAGGTGGCTCCATTCCCTGAGTGTTAGCTTATTCCCCTCTGAGACTGACACCATGATGTCTGTGCTCAGTGCAGTGGAAAAGGCCAAGGCCCGGTTGACGGAGGCATGGGGGCAGGGCATGGCTAGGTTACCAGAATGAACACGTGTGGAGGGTGGCTTGCTGGGAAAGCAGGCAGGCCGTCTTGCTCCCAGCTTCTTTGTTTTGTAAATAATTAAATGATTAGCTCAGGCTGGTTGTGTCCACACTGAGGGAGGCAGGTGGGGCCGCTGATACAAGGCGCCATTGTCCAGGAAGAGGTCGAGTCCCTTTCCTCCCCTCTTCCCTCCCTCTGGCCTCCTGGACAGGGCAGGTAGGGTAGAGTCTTCTGTGGCGGGCAGCCTCGCTCCTCCTCTGCATTTTCCCCTCTCCCCTGCCATCTCCACCTCTGCAGACACGAGGGACACCTGTCCTGCTCCGCACACTGCCATTGGTGCAGCAGCCACGTCCACCCTCTTTGCGGCCTGTGGGAGTCTGCCTCCCACCCCTCTGCCCTTGGCGAACGCCCCCAGGGCTGCTAAGCCTCCCCAGGGGCCTCTGGGGAGCACCGGACTCTCCCAAGCCCCAGTGCTCCAGAGACGAACAGGCGCTTTTTCATTTTTAGTGCTTAATACTGGGAACGTGAAGGTCTGTTTAGTCTTGTCCAGCTAACATAAACCAGCCGGAACTGGGCTGTGGCGGGGAACTTTGCTGTAGGTTCCCTTATTTGGAATGAAATTCATTGTTTTCCACTGGGAGGCACTGGGAACTTTGAGGAGGCCTGGCTGGGCCTCGCCCCAGGGTGCAGCCTGAGTGGCCCCTCCAGCGGTCACCAAGGTGTCTGTGCCACGGAGTCTGGCCCTGGGACACCTCTGCCCGGCCCAATTCTCAGACTGGGGACACCCTTGAACCATGCTCAGTGCCTCAGAGGTGGAGAGCACCTGAGATAGTGTTGTCCACCCTGCGCCTTTAGAGAGGAGAAAGGACTTCCCAGACTCGCAGGGCAGGTTGAAGCGGGTGGAAATCTAGAAGCCAGGGCTGCTCCCTGGCTTTCAGACCTCTAGAGGCCAGGGCAGGTTGAAGCGGGTGGAAATCTAGAAGCCAGGGCTGCTGGCTCCCTGGCTTTCAGACCTCTAGAGGCCAGGGTGCCTCTGGCCTAGGCACTGGTGGGGTCGGGGCTTGAGGGCGCTGGTGAATCTGGCGGGAAGTGGCCTGCAGCCTGGGAATCCTCCAAGGTTTCTGGGAAGCTGAGTATGGAAGCCAGGGGCTAGGAGCCAGGGGAGGGACATGGGAGGAGAGGAAGAGGGAGAGGGAGGGGAGGGAATGGAGGAGGGGGCTGGGAGACCAGCAGAGCTGGGTTTGGCCTTGACTTTGTCCTTGGTCTTTGGACCTGACCTGGAAGCTCAGTCTTTTCCCCGAGCATCTCCAGGATGGATCCTGGATGCTCTGAGGTCAGGGGGTGCTTCTAGGCTGTGACACGCTGTGTGAATGTGAACCAGCTTACTAGGCAGCTTACTGGCTCTGTGCCCAGGTTTGTCCTTCCACGTTAAAGAGAGACTCTCCATGAGGTCTCCACTCTCTGACTACCTCTGGCCAGGATTAGCCCCTCTTGCCCTGGCCTGGGCCATCTGCCCTGGGCTTCTCTCTTCTCCAGAATCCTCAGTCTGCAGGGGCTGGTCTCTCAGACCCAGAAGTTTGCCTGGGGGAGAGATTCTTCCTGTCCAGACGCCCAGGGAGGGTGAGGTTGGTGGGGTAATGAGAGGGCATCAGCAGGCACCATATTGAGGGCTTGGACTTTAGAGGCAGAGCTTGGCTTCACATCTTAACTCTGGTGCTTATTAGCTGGACTACTAATATGGAGCAGAGACTTCAAAACCCAGGGCTCCGTTTCCTTGAGGAAACAGGCAGCAGTGCATGTGGGTTGCTGCCAGGATGACATGAACTCCCACCTGCAAAACGTGTGCCCCCGAGGGTCCCCTAAATAGGGTAGGGAGTGCACAGGAAACATGCTAGCAACTGACCCCTGAGCCAGGGTCCTGACTGCTGGGTGCTCAGCCAGCTCTTGTTGCCCAGGCCAGCTTGGGGCCTCTGTGGCCCTGCCTTCTTAGAGCCATCTCAGTCCCCAACTTGAGAAACAAAGTAAAATGCATGCTTAGATACTCTTTCTGGAGGAAGCTCCCTATTTTACATCCTTTGAAAAGAGCTTCTCATTTATTACTTACTCTTGTCCCAGAGGACACCCAGCTCAAGTAAGGGAGCTGTAACTGATCAGTGTAGGACTGGAAAAAGAAAGAGCCAGCTGGGCGTGGGGGCGCATGCTTGTAATCCTAGTACTTGGGAGGCTGAGATCAGAGGATCCAGGTTCACAGCCAGCCTCAGCTACTTAGTGAGGCCCTCCACAACTTAGTGACACTCTATTTCAAAATAAAGAATAAAAAAAATAGGGCTAGGGGTGTAGCTTGGAGGTAGAATGCCCCTGTATTCAATCCCCAGTACCGCAAAAAAAAAAAAAAAAAAAAAAAAAGAAAGAAAAGAAAGCCATGTCAGAAAGTGGGGGCCTTAGTCAGATATGGTGGTGCACACCTGTAATCCCAGTACTTGGGAGGCTGACATAGGAGGGTTGCAGGTTCAAGGCCATCCTCAGCAACTTAGCAAGTCACTCAGCAACTGAGACTCTTTCAAAATAAAAAGGGCCAGGGGTGTAGGTCAGAGGTGGACTGCTTCTGGGTTTGATCCCCAGTAACACACACAGCACACACACACACACACACACACACACACACACACATAAATAAATAAAAAGAAATAAGAAAGCAGGGGCCTGAGACATCTTACCTAGAAGGCCCCTAGTGTGGGGAAATTAGGACAGGAGACGTTGCATTGTTTACTATGAAAATTCCATTCATTGCTCTTTCCCAGTAACACTAGTACTGTAATCCAAGGCTGTTTATAAAGGTACAGTAAACTTTCACTTCTACAAGGTCAGTGAAGCACTCATTTACAAAGAGATCATCTTGTTGCCAAGAACAAACCACCACCTCGTGAGACATTTAGCTCCTCAGTAAAGTTGAAAAAGGACGACTCAGGAAGCAGCTGCCACACAGGCCCTGGATGTCTTTGGCAGAGCAAGCTTTAAAGGTTTGGGATTTGTTCTTTGGAAAGATCACTAGCTGCCCTGCGGAAGATGAATTTAAGAGGGGCAAGAAGGGAAATGGAAGATGGAGTGACATTGTCTAGCATAAGAATCTAAAGGTCTGCACAGGCGCGCTTGGTAGCACTGGTGAACGAATGGGGTAAGTGGTAAGGGCGAGGGAAGACTCCAAGATGGTGCCCAGGCTGTCAAGTGATAAGAGGGATGGTAATTCCATTAGGATGCCAGGTTGAAGGGGAAGATGGTGGGTCAGTAGCTCCATGTGTGAGCTTGAAGCTCAGGGGAGAGGTCGTGGCTACAACATGCTGTCAGCAATGGTGCTGCTTAAATCATGATAATGATTCGGGTGTCACAGGGTGGACAGAATTAAACTGTGAAGGAGGCATTGGAGAGGTCCAAGGAGAACCACGAAAGGGCAGCCAGGCCAAGGGAGGCCTAGGGAGTAAGAGGTGTGATGGGGCCCAGTGCGGTGGTTCTCGAACTTTAGCGGGCATACAAATTGCTTGAGAAGCTTGTAAAAATGTGGATTCCTTTTTAAATGACCCCAAGTAATAAATAAGCCAAAACAATTCTGAGAAAAGAACAAAGCTAGAGGACTTACCCTTTTTGATTTCGAAATTTACTACAAACCGATAGTAATGACAACATTGTGGTACTGGCATAAAGCCAGACATGTAGATCAATGAAATAAAATAGGAAATACAGGAATAAATCCTCATATATGGTCAGATGATTTCCAACAAGAGTGCCAAGACCATTCAGTGGGAAAGACAGTTTTTTCAACTAATGGTGCTGGAACAACTGGATATACACATGCAAAAGAATAAAGTTGGACTCTTACCTCACACCATACACAAACATTAACTCAAAATGGATCCATGACCAGCTGTAATCTCAGTACTTGGGAGGCAGAGACAGGAGGATCACAGGTCTGGGCCAGTTTTAGCAACTTAGCAAGATCCTCAGCAACTTAGTGAGACCCTGTTTCAAAATTCAAAATTAAAAAAAAAATAGTTGTGATCTTCCTTTCTCAGCCTCCCATGTACTGGGATTACAGGTGTGCACTACCATGCCTGGCTTAATGGCATTTTTTTTTAAGGGACCAGCATCTTTTCAAGATATTCAACTTAGTTTTTGTACTTTCAAAAAATAATTGCAAGGAAGTCAGACATGGTGGCACACACTTGTAATCCCAGAACTTGGAGGCTGACACAGGAAGACCACACGTTTGTGGCAGCCTCAACAACTTAGGCCCTGTTTCAAAATAAAAAGTAAAATAGGGCTGAGGGTATAGCTCAGGTAGAATGCTCCAGGTTCAATCTCCACTAACCCCTACAAATAATAATAATAATAAAAAAAAATAATAATGAAATACCATACATAATATTTACGATCATAATCATTATTAAGTGTACAGTTAAGTGGTATTAAATACATGTGTCCTTTTGCAGCCATCACCAGAATGTTTGGTTTTCCCAAACTGAAACTCCATGACCATTAAGCAATAACCTCCCTTTCCCACTGCTCACGCCCCCTCTGAGTTTACACTTTTAACCGGTTGACCAGCGGAGGCCTGATGGCATTCAGAGGTGGTGAGAGAGTGAGCAGTGCGGAGACCTGGGGGCACCGCTCTTTCATCTGCAGTTTCATCCCTTGAGACCTCTCTGTGCATCTACTTACTGCCCATCCATGTTCACTTTGTACAAACACCCACCCTTCTGTTACCAGGGGGTCCCTCTGCGAATAGACAGCATGGAGAGGTGTAGGAGAATGGGATGCTTTCATTTTTTATTCTATATGAACAGGTGCTGTTGTCTCTATTTAGTCATTTATTTATGTATTTACTTATTTGGGCATTGGAGGTAGAAACCAGGAATATTCTACCTCTGAGCTATTACACCCCCAGCCCTATTTTATTTTTATTTTGAAACAGGAGCTCATTAAGTTGTGGAGGGCCTGGCTAAGTTGCCAAGGCTGGCTGTGAACCTGCGATCCTCCTGCCTCAGTCTCTCGAGTACTGGAATTACAAGTGTATGCCACCATGCCTGGCTCTTTCTTTATTTTAAATAATCACATATTGTTTTTAAAGTTTAAACTTTAGCCGGGCATGGTGGCTAAACGGGATTCCGTCTGTAATCCTAGTATTTGGGAGGCTGAGAAAGGAGAATCTCAGGTTTGAGAGCAGCCTCAGCAAAATATGGGACTCTCATCAACCTAGTGAGATCAAAATAAAAATGAAAAAAATAACTCAGAGGTAGAATGCCCCTGGGTTCAATCCTCCCAGCGCCCCCCATACACAAATTTAAACTTTAAAAAATGAATTTTTGCCAGGCATGGTGGCATACATCTGCAATGCTAGTACTTGGGAGGCTGATAAAGGAGGATCACAGGTTCTAGGCCAGCCTCAGTGATTTAGCCAGTCCCTCAGCAAGTTAGCGAGACCCTGTTTCAAAATAAAAAATAAAATAGGGCTGGGAGGGTGTAAATCAGAGGTAGAATGTCCCCAGGTTCAATTCCCAGTATCCCCCCCCACATATATAAATAAATGATAAATAAAGCAGTTCATTGCTTTCTTTATTATAAAAGTAACCTACACCTGTTTAGAAAATCCAGGAAAGCATAAAAGAAAAAGAAAGAACTCCCTTAAGAAAGGATTCAAGCCAACATTTTGGTGCATTATTTTCTGGGTCTTCAGTTTCATATCTGGGAATCCCTTTTGGTCTCATGTAATTGAAATAGAAGCCTCCCTAGTTGGTTATGTGAAAAGTTACTGTGGGGAATAATAAAAAAAAAATGATACAGCTGGGCGTGGTGGCACACGCTTGTAATCCCAGCATTCGGGAGGCTGAGACCGGAGGATCCGGGTTCGCGGCCAGCCTCAGCTACCTAGTGAGGCACTCCGCAACTTAGTGAGACTCGGTTTCAAAATAATGAATAAAAAAATAGGGCTGGGGGTGTAGCTCGGAGGTAGAATGCCCCTGAGTTCAATCCCCAGTACCGCAAAAAAAAAAAAAAAAAAAAAAAAAAAAAAAAAAAAAAAAAAAAAAAAAAAAAGAAAAAAAATGATACAAACATCATTTAGATATTTTAACTAGAACATACACATTTCCATTTGTTAGTAAATTTCTTAATACAGAACCAAGATCTGTTGATTGAAATTCCCCTGGGTAGCTACTGTAGACACTCTGAAGATTCCTCTTCACGTGTCTGTTTGGGCTTTTTAGAAGATGAGCTGGGTTATAGCTTAGTGGAAGAGCACTTGCCTAGCATATGTAAGGCCCTGGCTCCATCCTCAGTGCTTCAAAAAGTGGAATGAAAACCCAGACATCTTTGTGAATGACTTTGGGTGCAAAATCCTCCTAGATTTTTTCCTGAGTATTTTATAGTTGTCTTCTCTACCTATAATTCAATGTTGTTGTTTGTTTATTTGTTTTGTACTGGGAGTGAACCCTCTGACCTATACCCCCAGCTCTATTTTATTTTGTAACAAGGGTCCCTCTGTTGCTGAGGGTCTTACTAAGTTGCTGAAGCTGTCTTTGAACCTAGATGATCCTCCTGTCTCAGCTTCTCAAGTATTGGAATTATAGGTATGTGCCACCATGCCTGGCTTAATGGCATTTTTTTTTTAAGGGATCAAAATCTTTTCAAGATATTCAACTTACTTTTTAAATTTTGTACTTAAAAAAAAAAATAACTGCAGCTGGGCGTGGTGGTGCATGCTTGTAATCCCAGTACTTGGGAGGCTGAGACAGGAGGATCCAGGTTCGTGGCCAGCCTCAGCTACTTAGTGAGGCCCTCCACAACTTAGTGAGACTCTGTTTCAAAATAAAGAACAAGAAATAGGACTAGAGGTGTAGCTCCAAGGTAGAATGCCCCTGGGTTCAATCCCCAGTACCGTAAAAAAAAAAAAAAAAGAAAAAGAAAAAGAAAAGAAATAATTGCAGAAATACTCTACCATAAAATTTACTATCATAGACATTTGTGTGTGCATGATTGAACCCAGGGGTATTCACTCCAGTCCCTCCCCCCCTTTTGTGGTATTGAGAATTGATTGAACCCAGGGGCATTCCACCTCGGAGCTACACTCCCAGCCCTATTTTATTTATTTTTTATTCTTTTATTTTTCTTTCTCTTTTCTTTCTTTTTGTGGTACTGGGGATTGAACCCAGAGGCATTCTATCTCCGAGCTACACCCCTAGCCCTGTTTTATTTCTTATTTGGAAACAGGGTCTTACTAGGTTGATGAGAATCTCACTACTTGTTGAGACTGTCCTCGAACCTGTGATTCTCCTATCTCAGCATCCCAAGTACTGGGATTACAAGCGTACACCTCTACGCCGGGCTCTATTTTTTAACTTTTAAACAGGGTCTCACTAAGTTGCAAAGGGCCTCACTAAGTTGCTGAGGCTGGCCACCAACCTGCGATCCTTCTGCCTCAGCCTCTCAAAACTGGGATTAGAGGTATGAGCCACCATGCCCCACTCCCCTGGCCCTATTTTATTTTTTTGTTTTGAATCAGAGTCTTGCTCCGTTGCTGAGAGTCTTGCTAAATTGCTGAGGCTGGTCTCAAACCTATGATCCTCCTGTCTTGGCCTCCCAAGTACTGGGATTATAGGCCTGTGCCACCATGCCCGACATATCATGACCATTTTTAAGTGTACAGGTCAGTGGTATTAGGTACATGTGTTGTTCTGCAGTCACCACAGGATCCATCTCCAGAATGTTTCATTTTCCCAAACTGAAACTATACCCATTCAACAATAACCCCCTATTTTCCTCCTGCCCTTACCCCCTGGCAACCACCATTCTACTCTCTTTTTCTATTCTTTTTTGTGGTACTGGGGATTGAACTCAGGGGCATTCTACCTCCAAGCTACACCCCCAGCCCTATTTTTTATTCTTTATTTTGAAACCGAGTCTCACTAAGTTGTGGAGTGTCTCACTAGGTAGCTGAGGCTGGCCACGAACTCGGATCCTCCGGTCTCAGCCTCCCGAATCCTAGTTCTATTTTTTATTCTTTATTTTGAAACAGGATCTCACTAAGTTTCGAAGGGCCTTACTGAGTAGCTGAGGCTGGCTGCGAACCCGGTCTCAACCTCCCAAATACTGAGATTACAAGCGTGCGCCACCATGCCCGGCTTGTTTTTTATTTTGAAACAGAGTCTCAGTAGGTTGTAGAGGGCCTCACTAAATTGCTGAAGCTGGCCTCAAACCTGTGATCTTCTTGTTCAGTCTCCCCAGTACCGGGATTACAGGAGTGCTTGGCTTCCTTCCTTTTTAGGGTCGAGTGGTATTCCCTTGTAAGTATATATACTGCGTTTTGCTTACCCATTCATCCACTAATGGACATGTGAGTTGCTTCCATGTGTTAGCTCTTGTGAGTAATTCTGCTATGAACATGGATGTGCACATATCTGAATTCCTGCTTTCAGCTCTTTTGGGTTTGCACCCAGAAGTGGAATTATTGGCTCATATGATAATTCTATTTTTAATTTTTGAGGAACTGACTCAATTTAATTTTTATAGGAACAACAATTTTCTTTCCCTACCCTCTCCTCTTACACTCACATACTTTAAGTTATTAAATAGCTTTATTAAAGTGTAACTGACATCCACTATACAGCACATACTTAAACATACAGCTTACTGTACTTTGACATTCGTCTATGCCTGTGAAGTCTGCAGCACCGTCAAGTTCGGGGACATCTCCGTCACCCTCTGGAGTTTCCTTGTGCCTTCAGGGACTGGTCTCCCTCTTCCCTGTCCTTCCCACCCCCATACTAAAATAGCCAGCTCTCTGCTTCCTGTCACTATAGTTTTGTTTGGATTTTTTAGAGTTCTATATAAATGAAATCATACAGTATATACTCTTTTTCCACTCTCTGGTTTTTCTCACTCAGTATAATTATTTTGTGATTTTCAAATTCTTGGGGGTCTGGCTGGGGATGTAGCTTAGAGCAGAGTGTTTGTCCAGCATATGTGGGGCCCTGGGTTCCACCTCCAGTATCACAAAGAATGTCGGGGTGTACACCAGTAGTCCATTGCTCTTCACTGTTGACTGGTATTCCATGGTATGGATTTAGCATGCTTTGTATCTGTTCACCAGTGGGTGGATATTTGGGTTGCTTTCCATTTGGGACTGTTGCAAATGAAGTTACTAAAAGAGCTTTTTGTATACAAGACTGTGTAAGGACATGCTTTTCCTTTTCTCTTGGGTAGATTACCTAGAGATGGAAGGGGCTCAGTGACATTTGGTAGGTGTATGTTTAACTTTTAAAGAAACTGCCAAAATGTTTTCCAAAGTGGTTGTACCATTCGCATTTTCACCAGCAGTATGTGAGAGTATGAGGGTTCTGATTTCTCTAAATCCTCATCAACTCTTGATAATTTTGGCCATATAGATGTGTTGTGATAGCTCATCATAGGTATAACTTGCTTTTTAAATTTAATTTAACTTTTTTTGTGTTACTGGGAATAGAACCCAGGGGCATTCTACCTCTGAGCTACATCCTCAACCCTATTTTATTTTGAAACAGGGTCTTACTAAGTTGCTGAGAATCTCTCTTAAATTGCTGAGGCCAATCTCAAACCTGTGATCCTCCTGTCTCAGCCTTCCAAGTACTGGGATTACAGGTATGTGCCACCATGCCTGGCTCATTCCTAGCCCTATTTATTTTCTGTTGTGAAACAGGGTCTCCCTACATTGCTGAGACTGTTCTTGAACCTGTGATCCTTCTATCTCAGCCTCTTGAAGTACTGGGATTCAGGTGTGTACCACCATGCCTGGCTGCATTTTCCTAAAGACTCATTATATTGGGCTTTTTTTTTTTTTGCAGTACTGGGGATTGAGACTGGGGCATTCTACCTTTGAGCTACACCCCCAAACCCTATTTTTTATTCTTTATTTTGAAACAGGGTCTCACTAAGTTGTGGAGAGCCTCACTAAATAGCTGAGGCTGGCTGCAAACCTGGATCCTCTGGTCTCAGCCTCCCAAGTACTGGGATTACAAGTGTACACCACCACACCGGGCTATATTGGGCATTTTTTCATGTGCTTTTTTGCTGCCATCTATATGTCTGCTTTGGTGAAGTGTCTATTGAAGTTTTTGCCCATTATTTTCTACTGGGTTGTTTTCTTGTTTTGAGAGTTCTTTATATATTTTGGATTCTCGGCCATTGTCTTAGACTAACTGTTGCAGACAACAAATGTTGCCCTGGCCTGGCTCAATCAGTGAGGAGCCATTCTCCCACAAACAACAGGATGTCCAGGGGTGGGTGGGTTTCATGGCTGGGTGAGTTGGGGCTTTAAGATGAGGGATTCTCCACCTCTCTACTCTGCCATCTTTGGCATGGCCTTGGCCATCCCAGGAATCACAAATGGATATAATACAATCTAAAGGAAGAAGAATGTGCATGCCTGTAATGGCACACTCCTGTGATCCCCACACTTAAGAGGCTGAGACAGGAGGATCACAGGTGTGAGGCCAGCTTTAGCAACCTAGTGAGACCCTGTTTTAAAATTCAAAAAATTCAAAAGGCAGCCGGGCGTGGTGGCGCACGCTTGTAATCCCAGCATTTGGGAGGCTGAGACCAGAAGATCCGGGTTCGTGGCCAGCCTCAGCTACCTGGTGAGGCACTCCGCAACTTAGTGAGACTCAGTTTCAAAATAAAGAATAAAAAATAGGGTTTGATAGCTCGGAGGTAGAATGCCCCTGAGTTCAATCCCCAGTACCGCAAAAAAAAAAAAAAAAAAAAAATTCAAAAGGCTTGGGGGGTGTAGCTCAGCAGTAGAATGCCCCTTGGTTCAATCCTCAGTACCACAAAATAAATAAATAAATAAATGGAAGAATAACTTGTATCCAGTGCGTCTTTCTGAGAAGTGAGAACACCTTCCATAGAGGGGTACAGCTGACTTCATGCTACGCTTCCAGGCACACAGCTGTTGTCCCTCTGGTCACTGGCAAGAGGAAGGGCACCATTGTGACTGGCTGCACAACAGAACCACCGGGCAAGCTTTTAAAAACATCTGTGCCAGCCAGGCATGGTGGTGCTTGTAATCATAGTACTTGGGAGGCTGAGACAGGAGGATCCCAGGTTTTCGGCCAGCCTCAGCTACTTAGGCCCTCTGCAACTGAGTGAGACCCTATTTCAAAGTAAAGAATAAAAAATATGGCTGGGGATGTGGCTCAGCAATAGAATGCCCCTGGGTTCAATCCCCAGTACCGTCAAAAACAAAAACAAAAAACCACCTGTGTCAAGTGACGTTTTCATGGATGAATATAGACTTCGAATTTCACTGTGATGTAAAATTACAGTGCACCAATAAAACTGTAAAACACAAAAACCCCCGTGCCTGGGTCCTGCCATGAGCTTCCCCTTTAGATAGTCTGGAGTGATGCTAATGAGCAGCCAGGGCTGAGCACCTGTCGTCTTGGAGGAGGACCGATGTTGGAGAGTTGGCTACATGGCCATGACAGTCTCACTGACTAGTTCTGTGTGGTTTGGACAGGTCATTTAACCTCTTGGAGCCTCAGTTTCCTCTTCTGTAAAGCAGAGGCTGGCAGTAGCTACCTCCTGCACTGAATGAGCCCATGGGTGCTGGTGGCCTTTGGACACTGTCGATCACTGACACTCAAGGGATGGCTGCTTAGCATCCTCATTCAATGTAGAGAGAAAATGCAGCCTCTTCCCTGCCAGAAACAGCCAGGGTAGAGGTTTGTCTTGAGCCCAGCTTCCTGTCATTATAACAAAATATGAGAGAGAAGGGAAACGACAGACTGGGAAGCCACAGGCAATCGCAGTGGGCTTGGAAGGCGTGGGTTTGAAAGGCGGCGCTGCTATAAATGGTTTATGCAAACGAGCTGGAGGCTCTCTTCTCCCTGCTGCTTTAATCCGGGAGAAGCTGGGAGGGAGCCAGGTGCAAGGCTTTCAGCATTTCCTACTGGGGTCTGCAGCGGGCAGTGGGGGTCCAGAAACTCTTCTGCTGCCTTCAAGGGATGGTCAGATAAGCTTCTCTCTCCGGTTCCTCCTCGGTGCTCCAGGACACACCTGGCTGCTCCGCTTCGCTTCTTGGCTCTTTCCCAGTGTGCACCGGCTGGTGCTACCAATGGCACCAAGAGAATGAGGAGGGCTGCCCTTGAGGCTGCAAGGTCATGGGCCAGGCGATTGGTCAGCTTTGGGTCTCATGCATCCACAGGGACCTGGGGCTTCATGTGCGGGAGGGTCACCTCTGAACTGCAACTTGAGGCAGAAACAGATGGGGGCGAAGCAAGGACCACGTGCCATCAGCCCCAGCTTTTCTTACCCATTTCTCCTTCTCTTCTTTTCTTCTTTCCTGCATAAAATATACTTTGAGCATGACCAGACCAAGAGCCCACCATGGTAGGTGCTAGGGATCCAGAGTTAAGCTACCTGTCTGCCCCCAGGTTGCTCCCAGTTTGGGAAGAGTTCTCCTGTGAGAGCTGCAGGGCTGGGGCTGCACAAAGGGCTGGACCTACCCTGGGTGGGAACCTCTGCCTTGGGGTCTGGGGACGATTCCAGAGGAGGGTCCCCTGAGCCAAGATGTGAAGGTGAGGTAGGGGATGTGAGTGAGGGTCCGGCATGAAGGAATGGCATTCCAGGTGGAGGAACAGTGTTCAGTCATGGCCATGTGAGATGTGGCCATGTCCTAGGACACACAGGCCCGTGCACGTGGAGCACTGGGTGGGGAGCTGTCGTGGGAGGCGAGGCCAGACACATGGACTGGGGCCAGTTCACAAGGACCGAGAATGCTTCCCAGAGGGGGTTTGAGTTTATTCTGAGTGCTCAGGAACCGCTGGGTCAGCCTGGCTTCCCTGAGGAGGGGGCAGAGGTTGGAATAGTTGTCCGCATTAGGGTGATGTTGGTGGCCGGAGCTGTGGGGAGAGCCCGAGATGGGAGGGGGGTGTTTATGAGAGGGGCTTGGTGACTGCTTGGATGGGGGGATCCAGGCTAACACCAGACTTCTCCATCATTGATCCCAGGGGGAAAGCAGGCCAAGGAGCCTTGGAAGGCCCATATTAGGTGGGTCAGAAAGAGGACAGAGAGGAGCCAGGCGTGGTGGCGCAGGCTTGTAATCCCAGTACTTGGGAGGCTGAGACTGGAGGATCTCAGGTTCAAGACCAACCTTAGCTACTTAGTGAGGCTTAGTGAAACCCCCTTTCCAAATAAAAGAAAAAAATAGGTCTAGAGGTACAGCTCAGAGGTAGAATGGCCCTGGGTGGTTCCATCCCCAGTACCACCACCACCAAAAAAAAGAAGGAAGAAAAGACAGAGAGGCCCGGGAGAGCAGCTGAGGGCTTTGCCTTCCTGCCCGATGGAAACAGTTTGAAGGGGAGAGGGACTGCTGCTTCAGAAATCCTTGGTTGCCTCCCCCAGGTGACCCCTGGTGCAGAGCTAAGGGTGAAGGAGTGCAAAGCCTCCACTTCCCAGATGGGAGGATGTGGCCCCAAGTGGGGATTGGACTGCCCAAGGTCACCTGGTGAATTATGGCCCGGAGGGTGGTGTCATGGCTAGTGAAAGCAGACCCCTAAGGAAAGTCAAATTGAGCTTGCCTCCCTTAATTGGCCCTGAGAACAAAGAGCTTTCCTCTCTGAAGAGGAAGTGTTTGGCTAGGCAAGGTTGAGGGTGGGGTGTTTGTTTAGAGGGGGAGGGGGCTCCTGTTTGCCTGCTGGTGGGGCCGTGTGGGAGCTGCAGTAACCCCTCTCCTGGAACCCTTGCCCCATGGGAGGAAGAAATATGGAGGCATTAAAGGGGGTTCCTTCCTTGGGTCCCCCAGCACCCAAGCACTGCTGCCACGCTCTGGCAGACCTTTCTAAGCTTTGGTTGAATTTTGCCAGTCTCAGGGTGTGTGGGGACCCCAGGAGTCCTGACTGTCAGGGAGGGCTTTCCCCTCAAGCTTTGAGACTGGAAAGTCCACCCTGCATAGTGCTGGGGTCTCTGGTGGCTTGCCTGAGCCTGGACTCCAGAGCTAGGAGCAAGAAGGGAGGGAGGAGCTATGCGCAATGGCACACACCTGTAATCCCAGTGCTCCCGAGACAGGAGAATTTCAGGTGTGAGGCCAGCCTCAGCAACTTAAGGAGACCCTGTTTCCAAATAACAAAATAAAAAGGGTTGGGGATGTAGTTTGGAGGTAGAATGCCCCTGGGTTCAATCCCCAGTACCACAATAAATAAATAAAATAAGGCTGGGGGTGGGAGGTGTAATTTGGAGGTAGAATGTCTCTGGGTTCAATCTCCAGTACCTAACACACACACACACACACACACACACACACACACACACACACACACACAGTAATTCCAAAGGTGTGGCATCTTGGGGGAGGAGCCTGAGCTATGTTACTGGAGAGAAGAGAGGAAGGATGGGGGAATGATGTGCACATTGAGAGAGGGGTTGGCAACAGGAAGTGGCTGCAGGGAGCAGTGGGTTTCTGCCATTGCGTTTGCCCTTCTCTGGCCGTGCTTTGGGCAGGACCACCGTCCTGACAGTTGCCTTTGGGGGCCTCTGCTGGAGCCTTAGGTCCAGAGGGAGCAGTAGTTTGCACTGAGCTAGCCACAGGCCCGTGGTGCCCAGATCTTTAGGGACTAGGGGCCCTGTTTGAAGGGCTGTGGGGTTGAGATTGTCTGAGGTTCCATCGAGGACTGAGTCTGGGGCTCAGGCAGGGCTTCTTAGTGTCGAGGAAGCCCTAGGCTTTGTTGTGAATAGACTGCTCACAGGAAGAGGGTGGGCTGCAGGAGGCCCAGGGGTGCGTCCCAGCCTTGGGGGCGACTTCAGCTGGCTGGAGGCCAGGCACCAGAAACGGTGGGCATCAGGAGGCTGGCTGAGCTGCAGTGTGTACATGAGTGTGTGTGTAGGGGCGGGAGGGCTGGGGGAAGGTTCTCTCCTGCAGAGGAGGGCTTTATCCTCCTGTGCTGCCAGCTTTTCTCATAATCCAGCGGGCCGGCAGGGATCAGTCGAGTGCATTTCCGCCATCTCTGATGCAGGAGGCTCCTGGTTCCAGCACATATGTCCTGTGTCCTACGTCACTCTGGGTCTCCTCCCCCAGAAATGTTTGTCTGCTCTTCCTCACCTTCCCCAGCAAGGTTAGACTGCAGCAAGCCAGTCTCACACATTCAGGCCCTGGTA
Source organism: Graphiurus murinus (assembly GCA_004027655.1). Lineage (NCBI taxonomy): Eukaryota > Metazoa > Chordata > Mammalia > Rodentia > Gliridae > Graphiurus > Graphiurus murinus. The sequence continues at coordinate 6,485 of PVLC010006980.1, read as the reverse complement.
ATTTATCACTTAGGATTGGGACAAGGACTAGCTTCAAGTCGAAAACTCATTCCTCTCTGATCAAAAACAGCGCGCTAACCAGGTGACAAGGGACGATGCTTAATCTACTTACTTAGCAGAACCGGCTGTTGCCCAGCACTCTGCACTCTGGCGTGGCATTTGCCCATACAGCGGGCACACAGTGGCACATGTGATGTGGGCTTAGAACGGTGCCTGATGCAGGGTGAGTGGGGCTGAGTAAGTGGCACCGGGTGAGGGTGATGACGACTGGAAGGTTCTTGTTAAAACAGGTCCTCCATTTCTGCTGCCTGGAGTGACATGCATTCTTAATCTGTCCTCGTATCACTCCTCTCCGAGGTTGGGGCAGAGACCGCTCCAGGTTCCAGCTGTCTTCCCTACTTCTCTGGGTTTCCGGACAGTTGTCACACAGCGTGCCTTACAGATGTCGTCATTCAGTCCTCACGAGCCCCTGTGCCATGTTGCGTCCACGTTAGAGGAGAGATTGCCAAGGCTTAGAGAAGCCCAGCGGCTTGCCCTGTCACACAGTGGTAGAGCCGGCCTGTCTGACCTCCAGGCCAGAGCTCCCAGCCTCCATACAGGTGGGGTGGGCACATCCATCCACCCTTCCTGGCTGGTGCCAAAGATCTTATCACAGGCAAATGTTTGCTTTCGACTGGGGGCTCCGTGGGTGTGGGCTGTCTGGCACACTGTGTCCTGGGAATAGAAACCTGTCTTCTTCCTTGTTTGGTCCTTTTTGCCTGGCATGGATGGCCACCTCTTTGTCTTGTCTCTGAGGCCCGGAACTGGGGAGCGTGAGCAGGTGTGTTTGTGTCTTGGAGGGTCCCAGAAAGGCTGCTTGGCCGTGGACCTGGGGCTGGGAGGAGCCAGGAGGGGCGCCCAACTCTAGGCTGTTTTCTCGGATTCCTTTTCACTCTCTGCCCCTGCATCTGCACCTGTTGTGTTCTCGTCATCCTGGGCGGCTGGCAGCTGTCACTGCTGGGGCACCTGTCCCAGCCCCAGAGGACGCCCTCTGGGCTCCCTGGTTCCAGTTTCTCTGCAGCTCGCAGCTCCTCCTCTGTCCCTGGGTCTTTGTCCTGTCTCCATCACTTTCTCTTTCAGATTCTATGAAGTAGCCTGGACTTTTGTCCTAGCTGTGGACATGGAGAGGAAGCTTTGGAGTGGGGCTCCCTGCCCCCCATTCTCTAATACAGGGCCCAGACTAACAGGTCAGGATAGGGGGGATGTTCCTGGCAGGTCAGCATTAGACCTTAAATGCCAGGTAACTCATCAGCTCAATCAAATTATCCCTGTTCTTGATGAAAAACACAATGGCAACCAAGAGCTGCCTCCCCGCAGGCCACCTCCCCTCCCTGACCTCTCTAGACATCAGTCACTTCCCCTGCCTCCATGAAAGAGAAGGTGTCCCTCTCCCTTGTCCTATTTTATCTTCTATACCTCCTAACTCCCTGGCCTGCATGTCAGGCTAAGCAGAGCACCAGGAGACATTAGTCCTGAGTTCAAGCCCTCCTTCTCCTTACCGTCTGTGCAGCCTTGGGAAGGTCTAATTCATGAGGCCTTCTTTTGCTACATCTGTAAAGTGTAGGACTTCTTTGCCTGCCTGAACCCAGTGCTCCTCGAGGGCTCCTTCCCTTTGACGATCTCAGAGTCTGCGAGTCTGATGGTTTCCGCTGTCCAGTGAACTTGTTCCATGTTTCGTTTTGTAGTCGCTGGCTCTGTCTTTGACCTGAAGTTCTGAGAGGGCGAGTTTGGGCTGGAGATGAGGGTGCTGGGTTTTGGGAAACATGGATGAGAAAAAACTTGGCAAGGAAAGAAATGAGCTGGGAAGCCCACCATGGAAGCCAAGATGGTGCCCAAGAGGAGGAAGGAGCTGGCAGAAAGGGGTCAGGAAGTAGGGAGACACAGAGGAGGGACAGCTCTGGCAGTGAGGGTTTTGAGAGCTGTATGGGTTCAGAGAGCCAGTGGGGCTGAGGTTCCTCGGATGGGACCAGTGGGTGGTTGCAGCTCTGCTGGAAGCCCAGTATAGATTGTCGGACCAGGGATCCCCCAGGGCATAGCCAGCCCTGCTTCCTGCCTGCAGCCTTTGAGGTATTAGGTTCTCACCAGCCTGCAGATGGTCTGCCTTCTCCAACATGGGCTCTCAGTTCTTGTCTGGACCACCTGTTAGCAGATGAGGAGTTGCATGTATGCCTGCCCAGGCTCCTCTGCCTTCACCTGGCCTCCATCCTGGGACGTCTTCCCCCGTCCACTGGAAAACCACTAGGCTCTGCTGCCACATAGTACCCTTCTGAGAAGGTCCAGTGTCCTCTTGTCTCCTCTTCCTCAACCAGGTGGAGCTCTTGCCCTTTGACCTTTTCTGGATAGAGCTGGGTTTGAAGCCCAGTTCATTTTCCACTCCGTCTAACCTCTCTAAACTTCAGTTGTACAGCCTGCAAAGTGGGGGTGATTATAACTCCTGAAGGGATGTGGTGGAATTGGCCTGGATTAGGTATTTAAATACTTGGCCCCGTGCCTGGCACGTAGAGAGTGCTCCACCAAAGGTAGCATGATGGCCTCTCCTGTAGATTTGCCTGTCACCTCTCCATTCCCCTTCCATAACCTTCACAAAGTGTGGCTACTGAGATGATGCAGCCAGAGCCCAAAGAGCAGCATTCCTTGATCGAGCACAGCTCCCACTGGGATGTGGAATCACGTGTTTCTGGGGCCATCTGCCGATTGGCTCCTGAAGGGTGGCGCCAGCGCTGGCTCACCAGCTGGTCCATGGCTGGTGCTCTGTGAATGCTTACTGAGTGAATGAATGATGTCGCTCAGTAGTTTTCTCTCCCTTTTTAGTAACAATCCTTTGGCCAAGTGAAATCTCCTGTGATGTCCCAACGAATAGCCTGGAGAAGGGGTTTTGCCCTGCTTGTCTCAGCTTTTTCTGAGGCCCAGGATACTGCTCTGGGGGAGGGGAGGAAAGCTATGTTCACAGGACCTGCCACTTCCTGCTGAAAACAGGGCGGTGGATCGTGGGAAACAGGACCCAGGCAAATTGGCTGGAAAACCCCTTCGGCCTGTGTGTGGAGGGATCCTAGGGCGGCCCAGGATGCCTCCAGGTTCTCTTTTTTATTCCTGCTCAGGTGGCTAGAGCGAGGGCCACTGCTGGTGAAGGACTCCCAGGTCCCTGAGCCCCCAATGCCCCCATCCCTGCTGGTCATGGCTCAGATACTTTCCCACAATCCTGTTTCTGGAGAATGACATGACTTTGGTTCCACTCACGAGCTGTTCTCTGAGCGCCTGCTCTGTGGGGCATGATGCTAGGCCCGAGGGGAGCAAGAGAAAGTGAGGCGCAGGCCCAACTCTGCTGGAGGCCACTGCTTCCTGCCTTGGTGCCTCTTGCCTTCTCCCACACGTGCCCCACACCAGATGGCAGAGTGATCTTTTTGAAATGCTGGTCTTGTTTCTTCCCTGCTGAAACCTGTCAGGGATTGCTCTCAGGGAAAAGGCCAGATTCTTTACCCTGCTTCCCTAGCCCCTCCAGGTATATCTCCAACCCATCTGGTCTTGCCAACAGCAAATTTCTCCAGGCTCCTCTTGATAACAGTGCTATAGCTATACATCCTTGCTTCTGGACTGTGCTGGGCTACCTCTAGCCCCAGGGCCTTTGCACATGTTATCTTCATAACATTGGCCCAAACATCTTGCCTCCACTATTGCTTTTCATAAAAACTTGTCAGGAGCCCTCTAGAGCCTTGTTTCTTTGTTTCAGAACTTTTTTTTTTTTTTTTTATTTTTTTTGTGGTACTGGTGATTGAACCAGGGGCATTCTATCCCCTCAGCCTGATTTTAGTCTTTCTTTTGAAATGGGGTCTCACTAGGTTGTGTAGGGCCTTATAACTTCCTAATGCTGTCCTGGAACCTGTGATCTTCCTGTCTCAGCCTCCCAAGTACTGGGATCAGAACACTTTTCTAAGATTGTTATTATATGTTCCTTACTGAGGCTACTTGATAAATGTCTGCTTTTCTCTGGATTGTGAGCCCATGAGAGCCAGGATCTGCCTATGGTGGGTCACCATCACACCCTCCAGTGTACAGTTTAGTATCTGGCATCTAGGTGCTCAATAAATATGGGTCAGGTTGAGTTAAATTGTTGAGAGGCACCCAGAGAAGCTGAGACAGGCAGATAGGGCCCCAGCTAGACCATGGCTGTCTCTGTGTAGGACAGGGTAAGACAGGGTTAGAGGAGGCATAGCTCAGGGGCTCAGAGGAGAGACAAGCTTCAAGAATGGGACTCACTCTGTACCTGGGGCCCTGGGGAGGCTTCCTAAAGAGGTATTCCTGGTGCTGGGTGCCTGGGAAGGGGGCATTCCAAGAGGATAAGATAAGCGCCAAGGTGAGAGGGAGGCTGGCTGGTGTGGGGGAAGACCAGGCTGGCCACTGGGAGTGGGTTGGTGGACACAGGCCCAACCAGGTGAATTAGATGACAGATGGAATGGGGTGGTGACCCTGCTGCTGAAGGAACAGCCTCTAAAGTAGCTTTGTTTGCCAGTTTCCTCATCTGTGAAATGGGTGTAAAAATAAACCTACCTGCTGGGCATGTTGGTGCATGCCTGTAATCCTAGTACTTGTGAGTCTGAGACAGGAAGATCACGGGTTTGAGGCCAGCCTCAGCAATTGAGCAAGATCTTTAGCAACTTAGTGAGGCCCTGTTTCAAAATTTAAAAATAGGGGGAAGCCGGGCGTGGTGGCTCAAGCTTGTAATCCCAGTACTTGGGAGGCTGAGACGGGAGGATCCAGGTTCGTGGCCAGCCTCAGCTACTTAGTGAGGCTCTCTGCAACTTAGTGAGACCCTGTTTCAAAATAAAGAATAAAAAATAGGGCTGGGGGTGTAGTTCAGAGGTAGAATGCCCCTGGGTGCCATTTTTAGTACTGCAATAAATAAATAAATAAATAAATAAATACATACATACATACATACATAAAAAATAAATAAGGGGCTACCAAGTGCTGTGTGCATGTATGTCACTGTCACCATGATTTACATTATGATGTAAGACCATAATGCACCAATAAAAGCACATTAAGAAATTAAAAAATAAAAATAAAAAAGGTTTGGGGATGTAGCTTGGAGGTAAAAATGCCCCTGGATTTGATCCCTAATACCAAAACCAAACAAACAAAAAAATAAAACCCCACATCTTAGGGTTGTTGGGAGGATTGAACACGTTCGTATGTGTGACCTGCTTAGAAGGGTGCAGAGCCCACCGCAGGGCCTTGTATTCGCTATTATTGTGGTTGGGATCCCACCAAAGGGTTTGGGTTACTTCCTCTTGGTCAGGCTGCCTCAGCTTCCCTCCCCTACAGGAAGCGCCAGGGAGTGAGTGTTCACGCATGTACGTGTGACCACACAGCCACCAGCCAGTGTGTGCCTGTGGAAAGGGGGCTGCTGGCAAAGACTTGAGGACCACAGCTTCTCCCAGGAAGAAATCTCCTGTATACCTCTGAGCACGCTGGGCCGGGGCCCTCTCACCCAGGCCTGCTCAGCCCAGGTCAGGCCCCAATGTCCCTCCTCCTGTTCTCTGCCCCTTCCCCTGGCCCTCACGGCAGCAGGGTCCTGAGCTGAGGACCAGCACAGGACTTCCCAGTGCCCAAGCTTTTGGGGTCTCTCTGATATGGTGGCCACCCCGTCTCTGTCCCCAGCTCCCAGCCTTCTGTCGTTGCACCCAGATCCATCCTTCCACGGGAATGCAGACCCCTGACTCTGAGGGGCCCAGGCCGGGCTAGGGCCTGAGAAGGGGAGCTGTCCTGGTGTCCTGGGGAGGCCCCTGTCCCAAGGGGAGACTGTGAGGGTCAGTGAGACTGTCCCACAGACTGGGGCTGGGGTCCTGGCTCCACTCTGACCTAATAGGGGAACCTTGGGCAAGTTCCCTAGCCTCTCAGAACCTCCACTTTCTTTTCTGTAAAATGGATGTAATAATAGCTCCCACCACCCAGAATAAAAATCAGATAGTGCGTAGTGAGTGCTGGATTCGAGGTGCCCGTCCTCTTGATGATGATCTGGGCTACCACGTGCTGACCCTTACCCAGGGCTAGAAGGGCCTGCTTTCCTGCCTCCCTTGTCCACTCGGTCTGCACCTTCCCCTTCTCCCCAAGTGTGGGGTGTCAGGTTCTGTACTTAAAGATTTCTCCAGAAATTGCATGAACCTGTGGGAGAGTGTGTCAGGTACGTGTGCAGCCACCGAGCTTGTGTCTGGTGGGTAGGAGGTCACTGATTGTGCACAGTGCCGAATGCGTGCAGGTGCTCGTGAGGCTGTGTCTGTGACATGATGTAGCTATGTAGTGCAGGTTTGTGTGGCTGGTGTGTGTACGTGATTAAAAGGACAGGTTTGTGTGTGGGGGAAAACTAGTGCCAGACTACCTAGGTCTGTGTCCCCACCCTGCCACCTCCTAAGTAAGTTAACTTTTCTTAGTCTCAGTGTTCTCACTTT
>PVLC010006979.1:0-65957 GCA_004027655.1 Graphiurus murinus | reverse complement strand
GATCACATCAAAGTCAATCACTAAACTGACCAGGAGATAGGGGGAGGGTGGGTGGGAATTGGGGAAGGGTTAATGAGAAATATGTGCATGGATGTCTTTACCTGTACTAGTTTGTACCCAACAAAAATGTGTAATTAACCCTGTTGTACCCAAGAAATGTATAAAATTCCATGCTAAAAAATTAAAAAAAAAAAAAAAGTTTTTTAAAGTTGATAAGGAAAACATTAGTTTGATTGCCAAGTTTATAATCAGAGGAAAAGTTTGATTTTACATCAGAAAGTTGATGAATAAAGACATATTCATAAGCTTTGAATCAAATTATAGTGTTTGGAATTATTTAACCAAGCTTAAATAATGAAGTAACAAGGCTAAATTTTGTGAGATAACTGAGATTTTTCTGCCATTCTCATGAATATTACACAATTGCCCACTCTTTGAGAGTATCATCTTCCTTTCTAAATACAGTATCTTATAAATAATGATCATTTAATAAATGTTTGTTGAATGAAAAAAAAAAAAAAAGGAAGGGAAGTCCTTATAGCATCTGGTGTTTGAGTATATTCAAGGGTTGAAGACAAATGAATATTCCTTTCCTTAATTAGCCTTCCCTTTCTCTGTTTTTGTAATGTACTCAGATGAATCATTACCACTAGCCTTTCAGACTTGACCTGATTCTTCATCATCTATGAGTAAACATAATAAATTTATTCTTTTAAGTAACTATTGAGATATAATTTTTATTCATTTAGTAACCTTACTAAAAGTAAATTTACTAAATTAATTTTTATACTTTTAATTTTTAATCATTTTTGAGTTAGACATTTTACCTAAATAAATTGGTAGCATGCAAATGAGTAAATTTTATTCTTTTTAGTAACTCTATCGAGTAAAAGCATAATACATTTGTTCTTTTTAGTAACTTTATTTTTTTATTTTTTTTTTTTTTGCGGTCCTGGGGATTGAACTCAGAGGCATTCTACCTCCGAGCTATACCCCCAGCCCTATTTTTTTTTTATTCTTTAATTTGAGACCGAGTCTCACTAAGTTGCAGAGTGCCTCACTAGGTAGCTGAGGCTGGCCGCGAACCCGGATCCTCCGGTCTCAGCCTCCCGAATGCTGGGATTACAAGCGTGCGCCACCACGCCTGGCTTTTAGTAACTTTATTGAGATAGAATTTACATGGTATGTAATTCATCCTTGAAATTACACAGTTTAGCAGTTTTTAGTAGAATCAGACTTGTGCAACCATCACAATATCTCATCATCCCCCAAAAGAAATCCAATAACCCATTAGCGGTTACTCCTCCCTTCTCCCCTCCTTGCTCAAGGAAAACCACTAACCTACTTTCTGTGTCACTTATGTGTCTGATTAGTCACCTTTCCAGCACTGTTACAAATAACTGACATAATCAACTTATAAAGAGAAAAGGCATTATTTTGGTCCATGGTTTCAGTACATGATTGCTTTCTCTATTGCTTTGGGCCTGTGGTGGGCATATCATGGAGGGAGGACAGGGTGAAGCAAAACCACTCACCTCACGGCTGGGAAGCAAGAAAAGGGAGAGGAAGCAGCTCGGGCCCCACTGTCCTCTTCAAGGACCTGAAGGCCTCCCCCTAGGCCCCACCTCTTAAAGGTTCCACCACCTTCCAATAATGCCAAACAGGGGACTAAGCCTTGAACATATGGGCCTTTGAGGGGATTCTAGATCAAACTATAGCAGTGTCTTACTTGAAATGTTTTCAAGGTTCATCTGTATTTTTAGCATATTCTTTTTTTGTTTCAATAATAATCCATTGTATGGATATACCACATTTTGGTTATTCATTCATGAATAGGTAGATACTTAGGTTGTTCTCACTTGTTTGATAATTATGAATTATGCTACAATGAGCATTTGTGTTCAAGTTTTTATGCAAACATATTTTTACTGCTTTTAGGAATGGATCTGCTGGGTCATATGGTAATTAATTTTTTTAGGAACTGCTAGCCTGTTTTCCACAATAGTTGTTCTATTTTATAATCTCACCAATGATGTATGAAGGTTCCAGTTTTTCCATATACTCTCCCAAACTTTTTATTGTTTGTTTTTTGATTATAGCTGCTTTTGTGGGGAAGAAAATACTATTGTTTTTATTTACATTTCCCTGAGGACTCAAATGATGTTGACCATTTTTTCTGTTCATACTCGTCATTTGTGTATTTCTGAGAAAAGATCTCTGTATTTTTTAGGAAATTTCCACTCATATTCTGTGTTCATTTTAAATCTGGTTTTGGTTATCATATGAAAGAAACCATTGTCCAATTCAAGGACAGGAAGATTATATCTTTTAAAAATAGAACTTTTTTTTTTTTTTTTGCGGTATTGGGGATTGAGCTCAGGGGCATTCTACCTCCGAGCTATACCCCCATCCCTATTTTTTTTATTCTTTATTTTGAAACCAGGTCTCACTAAGTTGCGGAGTGCCTCACTAGGTAGCTGAGGCTGGCCGCGAACCCGGATCCTCTGGTCTCAGCCTCTCAAATGCTGGGATTACAAGCATGCGCCACCACACCCAGCTAAAATAGAACATTTTTAACTCAAAATTTTAAGCTACTTTGAATTAATCTTTATATATGATATAAGGGTCTAATTTTATTCTTTTGCATGTGGATATCTACTCGTTCCAGCACCACTTGTTGTAAAAGCTATTCTATCAAAAATCAGTTGACTGTCAATGTTAAGATTTATTTCTGTCTTGATGACTATAGCTTGTTTGTACTCTACTGTATCTTTGAAATCTGAAAGTGTGTCTTTTTCAAGAATGTTTTGGCTATTCAAATTTTCTTGCATTTCTATATGAATCTTAGAATTAGCTTGCCAATTTTTTTTTTCCAAGAAGGGATAGGATTTTGATGGGTATTGTATTCACTCTGTTTATCGATATCTTTGCAGTATTAACTCTTCTGATCCATAGACAAGCATGCGTTTTCACGTAGGTGTTCTTTAATTTCTTTAAATAATTTCATTGTTTTCATCTTGTTAAATTTATTCCAAGGTGCTTTTTCTTTTTGATGATATTGTAAATATAGTTCTCATCATTTTATTCTTGGATTGTTTATTCCTAGTGTTCAGAAATAGAAATGAACAACTTCACAAAGTTGAAGGATACAAGATTGTTCTGGTGCTTTTAATTGGTGGATGTCTTAGGACTTTATATATATAATATAATAATCAGTGAATATAGTTTTTCTTCTTCCTTTACAATATGGGTGGTCTTAAAGTATGAAAATATCTAGATGGAGTAGGCTGCGCTTACTGGTTTGTGAGTGGGGTTCCCTGGACAGAGGGAATTTCCAGGAGCTTGGCTGTTGCTTGTTATCTTTGGGTCATAAGCAACTTCTTTTCATATCTCAGCATTAGCTAGAGAGCCTAATGTTTATTGCCAGTCCCCTCCCTGCAGAGCTCTTATATCTGGTCCTATGGGAAATCAGATATTTGTTCTATACCCTGATGACAAAGAAACTGTGATCTTGTTCTGTGGGACACCCCCACCCCTTCAAGTGTATGATCATATTTTCAAGCAATTGCTTTTACATTCAACCTCAAAACTTGCTGCTCAATTCTCTGAGAAGTTCTATTGCCAGCAGCTTAGATGTGACAGAATGCTGATTTAGCTCATAGGATGCATTGAGCCCCATTGCCATGGTAACTAGCAGACAGGCTGAGAGCAGCAAGGCTGCGGAGGAACTGTAGCTACCGCCAAATAACAAATCAAAGGGAAGTGTCTTGAGAGAGGCTTCTAATTATCACACATTTGTCCTTGCAGCCAAACCAGGGTGCAAGGGAAACAGCACCATTGGCACTGGCATCTTAAGGTCACGAAATCATGTAAACTGACCTGAGCTCCTTTGTGAATCCATAGAGCCTCCTGCTACCACAAGGTGTATTGAAATAGATTCTTAGATTGACTTTTTCCTGGGTGTTATCACCAAGTCCTTAGTAGTGATAACTAAAATGCTGTATAGCTTAAGGTATTTTATGGACAGCAAGGCAATTTTAAAGTCTCACATCTGTGAGCCCAAAAGCTAATAGCATCTGAGATGGTCTTCTGACATCTGAAGAGATTGCCTCTATTTATTCCTTACTTTTTCTTTTTTTGGATTCCCTTTAATATAAGCAAACTCATTTCAGTAATCCTTAATGCAAGTGGAGTACAAAATGATATGTTCATATGCAAATATATGCAAATCATGTTCAGTAAGGCAGTCAGGGTTCCTAGAGTAACAACTGGTAACATCTATGTTTGCTCATGATGAAAGTGTTCAAGGTTACAAAGCTATCACTAAAGATTTACTAATAATTTGCTGGGGAAATAGTTGTAGAAATCTTTTTCCTACTTTGAAATGTGTTGAGATCAAGGCTGTTGAATTCTTGAGACAGGGAGAGGTGATAAATGAGGACACATCATCACATGAATAAAATTCCAGTTGCTTTTGTTAAGAGAGCAGCTCTGACCTTCTCCTTGCAGTCAGACCAAGCTGTAAAGGCATCTGCATTAGCAGGAATCTTAATGTATCTGTTCTGCATTAATTCATATTTCTGAATGGCATATGCTGGAGGCTGGCCTGAATCACCTTTGTTTTATTAAAGGTGCATTTAAGGTCAACTACCACTAACTGCATTGTTAAATATTGATTTAGCCGTTTGAATTAATGTAATTTTCAGTCCTTCCCCTACTTAATGTACACCGGCACTCCCGTGACCCAGTCAGACAGAAGATCAATATGTGGGCATGCACTTAGGTTGTATTGAAGCTGGACTGGCTGCTTTCTGCATGCTTGCTTATTTTCCTGTGGAAGTCAAAGTGTTCAGAATAATGGACCACTGGATTTTTTACTTACATTCTACAAAATTTCTGAATATTTTTGTGTCTTGCTGAATGTCTCTGATCTACCCAGGGGTCAGTGTGTCTCAGAGTTCTGAGTTCTAGTTGGGGAGAAAATGGTTTCAAGTAAGCAAAAAACTGAAGCCTGCAACATGCTAACAGTAATGACAACATTACCCGGATCAATAACATTTCAGAACTTAAAACAAGTCTTACAATTACTTCTCTCTGTGCTCTGATGTTATTGGTGATGAAATGGAGTTTAAGGACTTTTTAAACTGCTAGAGTCAGAACTAAAATGCTGGATTTCCAACTATTCTCTTCACTGTACTTAACAACTTCTAGTACATTTGTCTTTTGGAAAACTGAGGCAGAGCAAAGGAATTTTTGACCATATTTATTTCAAAAACTGTTGTATTAGGCTAAAGAGAACTTGGTATGAAAATGAAATAGAGCTAAGAACAGTAGACTATGCCTGTAAACCCAGTACTTGGGAGATTGAGATAGGAGGATCACAATTTGGAGGCCAGCCTCAGAAATTTAGTGAGACCTTGTTTTGTAAAAAAAAAAAAAGGTGGGGTGGCGGTGGGGTAGGGGCGGAGTATACCTGAGAGATAGAATATTTCTAGACTCATTCCCCAGTATCATGCAATGAAATGATTTATTTTGGTAGAGACCAAACAGAGACTCTGTCCACAAAGTGCTACAAGTGTTCCTGTTAGCATGTTGCAGTGTCCCCAAATGGTGACATTGCCGTCTTTGGAAATTCTTAGGTTGGCTCTCGAATTACTAGATAAAACCAACTGACTTTACTACCCTCATTTAACATTAAGATAGAGGAAAGAAATTATAAAATTGAGATAAAAATTTGTAGTTGGTATATGTTCTTTTCCTGCTTAGGTTCCAGTTAACACTAGAGGGGCAAAGGGGCTTTCTTTGCCACTATATACAAAAAGCCTGCCTTAGAATATGGGAAATATTTGAAGAAGTAATCAAAGGGTGGAGAGCAACTAAGCCCTGGCAACATGAAGTGTCTGGATCTAGCCATGCCTGAAGCTAGTAGTAGCATCTGCATATTTAGGTTATATAAATCAATACATTCCCATATTTGCTTATGATGGCTGTTTTGGAAACCACAATTCAAGAGTCTGAACTTCTTGGCTTAATACATAAGCTAAATTGGATATTTGGAAAATATTTGGACCTTGATAGGTATAGTAGAAAGATCCTAAACCATAGGGTAAGCTGTACAGAAAAATCTTATAGCAGTTTTAAATGTGTTATGAAAATCTAGGTAATGAGTCTGAAGTGAACATATATATTTTAGATGTTTATTCAATTTGTATCTAAATACAAAAGTTGAAATACTTGAAAGTTGATGCTTTCAGTTTTTCATAACATCTGAAAGATGGTAAGATATTTCCTTCATGTTTAAGACATAGTTAACTAACTTATTTTTGTGTCAAAAATTTTAATTATAGAAAAACCTATGCTGTTCCAAAACTGAAGGTAAATCTCTCTTAAGAAGGAAAGCATAGAGATTGAAATTATAACCTTTAACACTGGAATAGTAACCTTAGAGGTGGTCTCTGACTGAATTTTACAGGTAACACTGAGATCCCGATTGTTCGGGTGACTGGCCCCAAGAGTATAGCTCACTATCTCTGGCTGACATTCCATCTACCTTTTCCACCCATGCACTTTACTCTTCCTCATCAGTATGGTCTTGTCTCCATTCTCCTACTTACCTGTTTTCTGGGAGATACTTTATATTGCTAGGCTGTCTAGGGTTGAAGCCTTACAATGTTTAGATGATATAGGGCAGCAAAACAATTCACTGATGGTCATAGAGGTAATTTAGTTTATGCCCACATTTTCTAAGTTGAAGTAAAGGACTAGTAGCACTCCAGTCTCAGTGGAGCTTACGAATGTAATTAGAAAATAAAAGTTTAAACCAGGCAAGAAGAATTAAATTACCTGGAACAAACACAATAAATGGAATCAAATCTTTTGTCTCAGCACCTGGTTACACAATGAAGCCCAGGGATCAATGACAAAAACCACCAAGCTTTTTGGTAGCATCTCTACCTGCAAAAAGGCGGCATTGTGAGCAGATTTGATCATTCCATTTCTTCAGGTGTTTTTTATCCATATCACATAAACCGTGCAAACACTCTGCAGTATGTGCAATTTGATAAACTTAGTTATTGACATAATGGGGGGTTGATATATATACAATATTAGATATTGATGATTTTTGCCTTTTTATGTATTGAGTGTAGTGTTCATAAAGCAAAAGCCTATATGAACTATAACATCAAGAATATAAGCTGTCTAGATGTGAAGTTCATAAAACTGAAAATACTTTTTTCTTAAACAAAGGCAGATGCTTTGTATAGATGGATATCTCTCTTCTGTGTTCTAGGCATTTACTTTCATTTTTGAAACCCTTTTAAGTGCTACATGAGGCACCTGGCCCTGGAGTGAAAAGAGATTAAAAACACCTTAGGGAATCTTAATTCCCTCTAAATCACTTTTCCCCCTAAAAAGAAGAGTTGGTCTCAAATGAAATATGGAACCTTATCTACCTTGTGGATAATCTGCTCTCTTCTCTCTCACAGCTCCAGAGTTCCAGGGCTCACTGACAGATAGGTGGTGATTAAAAATTCTCATCATGCCCGTGCGCTTTGTGCTCTCTCCTTTGTCATTCTGCAGTTGGGTATCAAAGCTGTAGCATCTATGTTCTTTGAAGACTAAGCAGGTTGGACATGCAATTTAGATGAAAAACAATTACTCTGTGTTAGCTTGCTTTTGGCAAGAGTGTATTAAGGCTCATCTCGCTGATGGGAAACAAAAGCTGCACTTCATCTTCATGAATTTCAAATGAAGGGGAGTGGGGGAGCAGGAAGCAGTGGGTTTTCTGGCAGGAGAAAGGTTCTGCATAACCTTTCTCTGATGAGTTGGTTCCTTTCTTGATGGAGCACCCTCAGCACTGGCTTGGGTAGACTGCGTGCACAGATGGTGCACAAGAGCATACAGTTCTACTGGTGGTGGTGCGGGGGGGGGGGGTCTGAAGCACAAAAGGAGTACTTAGCAGCTGAAGTGCATGCTGTGGCATTTTTTAAGTTACAAAGGAAAAGAATTAATAGCCACATTGCACTGATGCCTTGTAAAATAAATGTTTAATTTTGAGAAAAAAAGCATGCAACAGGCATATTTGTAAGTTGTCTAGGCTTTATAGGTTGGACCTTAAATATCACTTTATCTTCAAGGGCTCAGTTTAAAATCTCAGCTTAGAGAGACACTGGATCACCAACTTTTGAATAATGTGTTGCACACTGCTTGTGATATCAGAGTGAGTTTTTGGCCTTGGCAACAGAAGGCAGAGCTGACTGAGCCCTGCCTCATGTGGCTGAGCAGGAACCAAACCCACCTGTAAGAGGTCCATATTTGTCGACAACAGTATCCAGATAAAAAACACAAAAGAAGCATCAGAGGCATTACTGAAAGGGAATAGTCACCCAGCCCACTAGGGATTGTGCATGTGTGTAGGAATGTGTGTTAGGGATGCCCGGGCCAGTTTCATAGTTCTGAGGCCTGGGGCCCTGTCTTTAGAGGGCCCTGGGACTGGCTTAATGCTTTGCTCCTATTCTCTTGAAATTCCTACTCATTTTTTTTTTAACAAGGAGCCTGGATTTTTGTACTGGACTCCTCACATTTTATAGCTGGTCCTAAGAAGGAGTGAGAGTTCAGTCACAGAGGATGGTGTGTTTCTGAGTGCCTGCTGTCAGAATTTTCCAGCTACACTGGGGTACAACTTTCCTAGCATAGGCTGAGATTCCTAGTCTGAAATGCAAAATGTTCCAAAATGAGAAACTATGAGCACTGAAATGCCATAAATGGAAAAGTCCTCATGTGACAGGTTGTTATTAAATACCAACTGAGTATATTGTGTAAAATTACTTTCAGGCTATGTGCATAGGTGTATGTGAAACATAAATGTATATTGTGCTTTGGCTTGGGTACCATTCCCAAGATCTCATTATATGTATGCAAACATTCCAAAATCTGAATAAAACTCTGAAATCCTAAACATGTCTAGTCCCAAGCATTTTGTTTTTTTGTTTTGTTTGTTCGTTTGTTTTTTGCAGTACTGGGGATTGAACTCAGGGGCATTCTACCTCCAAGCTATACCCCCAGCCCTATTTTTTATTCTTTATTTTGAAACCGAGTCTCACTAAGTTGCAGAGGGCCTCACTAGGTAGCTGAGGCTGGCCTCGAACCCGGATCCTCTGGTCTCAGCCTCCAGAATGCTGGGATTACAAGCGTGTGCCACCACGCCCTAGTCCCAAGCATTTTGGATAAGCGAAACTCAGCCTGTGTAACCAGTAAGTTACACAGTGCTGCTGCTTAGAGGCAGGCACCCTTTGAGCAGTCATCTTCTGGAGGCAGCTCTGAATGCATGGGATCTTGCTCCAAGCCAGTTAAGTGTTTCTTCACATACTCACTTCTTACAGTCAAAATCTGTACTTTATTTGAGGTTAATACTATTTTCACTTTGAAAAAACATGTGGTTTGTTGAACTCATGGCTAACATCCGAAATGTGCTCTCCTCTACCTTCCACTTCAGAAAATAAGATCTAGATTTCACTTTAGGCTGTAAACATTATTTCTGTATGGCACTTATGGTTTTTAAGTTAAATTGCAACTTTTCCTTGTGTCTGATGGTCAAAATCTAATCCCCAAGATGGTTAATATTGGAGGTTTGGTAAAATTTTATCGAATTCCTCAAATTTAAGCCTAAAATGAGAAATTAGTTATAGACTGGATGAGGTATACCTTTTAAGAAAGTTATTTCTTTCTTTCTTTTTTTTTTTTTTTGCGGTACTGGGGATTGAACTCAGGGGCATTCTACCTCCGAGCTATACCCCCATCCCTATTTTTTATTCTTTATTTTGAAACTGGGTCACTAAGTTGAGGAGGACCTCACTAGGTAGCTGAGGCTGACCTCGAACATGGATCCTCCGGTCTCAGCCTCCCAAATGCTGGGATTACAAGCGTGCGCCACCACACCCGGCTTAAGAAAGTTATTTCTTAAAAGTTACTTAGTTAACAGTAAAATGGGTATGAAAATATGACCTTTCAGGTGGTGTCACTATTGAAGAAAATAAATACAAAGTGATTAGAATAGATCAAGGCTTATGGTGTGGATTTTTTTGCCTTTTTAAAAAATACCTATAACCATGTAGTTATTCAGAGTTAACTGGCTATTATTTGCTTTTCCTAAAATTTTTTCTTTTCTTTTCCTTTTCTTTTTGTGATACTAGGGATTGAACCCAGAGGTGTTCTAACATCTGAACTATACTACCAGCCCTATTTTACTTTTTATTTTGAAACAGAGTCTCACTAAATTGCTGAGGCTGAGCTTGAACCTGTGATGCTCCTGTCTCAGCTTCCCAAATATTGGGGCTACAGGCATGCACCACCATGCCTATTGCTTTTCCTAATCTTTTTTTTTTTTTTGCGGCACTGGGGGTTGAACTCAGGGGCATTTTACCTCCGAGCTATACCTCCAGCCCTATTTTTTTATTCTTTATTTTGAAACCGAGTCTCACTAAGTTGCGAAGGGCCTCACTGGTTAGCTGAGGCTGGCCGCGAACCCGGATCCTCCGGTCTCAGCCTCCCGAATGCTGGGATTACAAGCGTGCGCCACCACGCCCGGCGCTTTTCCTAATCTTAACCCTCTTATTTAGACTAAATTCAATATTCAAAGCTCATGTTCAAGTAGGGTTTCATCCTAAATGCATTTAGGGGAAGAAAAAAAAAAAAACAATCGGGAAAGTATTAACTAACAATATATTTTTAGGATATTTCTTTATAAAATGTTTATAACTTTCCTACATAAAATATGAGACTTCTTTACCCAATGGACTTAGACTTAAGTCCATTGAGGGTGTACATAGAAATCTTTCCAGCTCTTATTCTGAGCATTTCCCTTTGTATTATAAAACTTCTCAAATCAACCCCAATGCAAATGACAAGAAGATTGTTATTTAAAAGGTAACAATGAAGTGAGGAAGCTAATCCAAAACCCAAGAGGACAAAAAGTTTTCATTTATCAAACATTTTGTTCAAGTGTTTGTGGGGCCTGGTGCACTCACTACTAGGGACTGAACCCAGTAGCATTCTAACTTGGAGCTCCACCCCCAGTCCTATTTTTTTATTCCTTATTTTGAAACAGGGTCTCACTAAGTTAAATAGTAAGCAAATCAGTTGTTAGTCTACTGCTGGTTCACTGCTTTGGAGAAGGCCCTATTTCATGGTTCACATCATAGCAGTGAGAATGAAATTCTGGTTTTCAGCCCATGAGTGAGACCCTCTGATGTCTTTGTATGTTTTTTTTTTTTTTTTTTTTTTAAATACAGGATATTTATAAATTCCCATTGAAAATGTAAAATTTAATAATTGGCATATGAAAGAAGCAAACTTTAAACATCTAATCTGTTATTACCCAGTTTTCAACTCTATACAATCCAGATATCAAGACTTTAGCACAACCACTAGCTTTAGCAATAACATTGTTCATTTTTATTTTCCAAACCATTGAAAACATTCTCCATTTGGTATTGAGTGATTTCGTGAACAGTATTTGTGAACATAATCCTAAATTTATTCAAAGCATGTGGTTTTGCTGAGGAGGCAGGTTTATATAGATCCTATTAAAAATGATGGGGGTGAGCCGGGCGTGGTGGCGCACGCTTGTAATCCCAGCATTCGGGAGGCTGAGACCGGAGGATCCGGGTTCGCGGCCAGCCTCAGCTACCTAGTGAGGCATTCCGCAACTTAGTGAGACCCGGTTTCGAAATAAAGAGTAAAAAAAAAATAGGGCTGGGGGTATAGCTCGGAGGTAGAATGCCTCTGAGTTCAATCCCTAGTACCGCAAAAAAAAAAAAAAAAAAAAAAAAAAAAAAAAAAAAAAAAAAAAAAAAAAAAAAAAAAAAAAAAAAAAAAAAAAAAAAATGATGGGGGTGGGTGTTATGGAGGTAGCTAAGTAATTGTCCAAATTTGCTCAGACATTTTCTTAAGACATCATGTACCATCAACCATTTGAAACAAAATCACCTCTAGGAAGGAAGTATGATGAAAATAATGAAATGTCATAATTTGGGGAAGTTTTCATAAAATCCCAAGGTAATACCATATCAACTATGTGTATATTTTACAGAAATGATTAGTAACTCTTTCCTGAGGGTAGATCTTGAATAGAGTCAACATTAATATAAAAAATTGTCCACTATTAAAGTTTCAAATTGCATGCTTTAGAAAATCATCCTATATGGGTCTTCATATACCCATGTCTGTCTAAGCATAGACATGTTTCACATTGCTGATAGACTTACTAAATGTGTTTTCTGCTTTCCAAAGCACATGCATTTTGGTAAATGAATGAAAAATTTAAATGAGTCAAGTGATTGTTATGCTGACCGTATTAATAGAGGGGGAAAGTCTATCACTTTTAGAAAATATATCACCTTTTATTCACAGTTCTCCTATTCCCGAAAATTCCTGGTGAAACTAAGAGAAAAGAAACCAAAGTAAGTGGAATTTACTAGAGTAGTCATAATTGTAATATGGTAGTTGGGTGTAGTTAAGGGGGAGGAACATGCTTTCCTTTCCATACTTCTCTGGACTTATTTGTTTTACTGACTGTTATTGTTGCTGGAGTTTTGCATTAGCTATAATTTCATAATTCCTTTTCGTGACTTTAGAAATATAGGTGTAAGTTAAATGGAGTGGCTTGTACTAAGTTGACCACTTTTGATGAACATTTGGGAAGCATGTGATTTGGAGGAAAGGGATCAGTGTCGTAGTCAGGAAGATGTAGGTTTGGGATCTGCCAAAATTCTTGATCATCATGTGGCCTGGGTAAGTATACAAAATTATTTGTTTAAGGATTTTAATCTAAGAGGTTAAGATTAGAAATAACATGTAAAGGACTCAGTATACCAGGTAGAAAACATACTCAACAGTAGTTCACAGTACTAACTGCAGAGCGTGTGCTGAGCCACCTAGACTTTCTATTCTGCACACAGTTTACATAAAGCCACACCTTACACATTGTTCAATCCATATCTCACAGAATAAATTTGTATTTAAAAGTAGCTTTTTGTCTTCTCTGTTTCTTTTTGGTAATAGAGAATGGATTTTTTTAGGCTTTGGAATATAATGTGATACTAAAATTGGCAGTTATCTGAATTGTCTTTCTAGAAGAGTGTTCCACTTAGATTCCTCATGTTATAAATATATAAAAATGATCTTATTTTTGCCTTGAAATCAAGACTATTTAATTTAAATGATTGATCAGAACTTGCAATGCTATTGTTTCTGCATGCTGTGCCTTTTTTGGGAAGAGAACTCAGTATTTTTCTATACTTATACATAATGTAGTATTTTGGCGGGGTGTGGTGCACGCTTGTAATCCCAGTACTTGAGAGACTGAGACAGGAGGATCTCAGGTTCAAAGCCAGCCTCAGCAACCCAATGAGGCTTTCAACAACTTAGCAAGACCCTGTTTCCAAACAAAAAATAAAATAGGTCTGGAGTGTAACTCAGAGGTATAAGGCCCCCGGGTTGTTCTATCACCAGTAAAACACACACACACACACACACAGACACACATACACACACACACACACACACACACAGACACACACACACACAGAGTGGTATTTTTCTCCCTTAAAAGTCAATTCGGAGATCTACATTTTAGAATATCCCAAATTTTAACTTAAGAACTAAGACTTTTAATAGTTAGACCTTTTTATAGCATCCGGCTGTCGGCTATAATTAAACAAATGCTTGGAGTTTTCCAGTTGAATGGATATGACAGTGAATTGGTGATCAAAAGCTGTTGTCAAATGAAACAATACCGATAGGTGACATCTGCATTTGCTCAGAAAATCATACGGTTCTGGCTTGTATCTACTTTTCTATAAATCTGCAGCTTCAAAGAGATTGAAAATTCTTTTTGTATTGATTTTTTTTCCTGGTTGATTTTGTTGAAGAAAATGAATGTGCAGTTGTTGAGAATGAACATTGAAAGGAGCATTGGAAACATGTGGCATTTGTCTAATTTCCAGGACAATAGGCTAATACCTCTGAAAATAAAATTGATTCAGAAAATGATATTCAACATATGCTAGGGTAGTCTAGGAGTCTGAATTCCTCTTGAGCATGAAATCTTAGAAGCTCAGAGACTATTCTCTGGAAACCCAGAAATGCTGTCTGGTTCTGACACATTTCTTCTTCTTTCAGTAAAAACCCTAGATCTGGACTAGTGCTGGTGTTAAGCTCTGGGCCAGCCAGAATGGAGCTGACGTTAGGTGGCATTGCACTATTTATCAGACCAGCGACACCAGTAACTTAAATACTTCACCCCCAACATTTTAACAAAGTGCAATTATTTTGCTTTTGATAGATGGCATTTGTTTGTTTGAAAAGGTTATTGCTAAAAGTACTGTCTTCAGATAAATGCATTCAGAATATGTTTTAGATGTATTTCACAGCTGCACTTTTATAAATAGGTCGGAAAATAGCTAGATACTGATTTATGTTTGGCAGCTAGTTCCAGTGGTATTCAGAATTTCTGCAAGGTTACTTTGACTTGTTCCCTTGAGTTTTCACAGCTCATGAAAACTCAAAACAGCATTAAAGACAAGAAGAGAAAAAAAAATCTTTAATACAATATGTTCAAACCTCTGTGGATTAGCTTGCTCCAGATTTTCCAAACTAGTTTCAGTTTGGAACAGTTTTTTTGTTTGTTTCAATTGTTTTTGAATAGTTATTGTTGTTTGAATGTGTTTAGTGAATAATAAAAGGCTTGTTGAGTGTTTAATGTAGTTATGGAAATGCCTAGGTCAGAGTCCTCTACCCATGGATTAAATGTGCATTCAGTTGGCTCATTTTTGCTCTTAGTTAAGAATGTGGATTTTGGCCCTACTTTTTCAATGTGCTCTGCAGAGACTGCTGCACAAGCTGCTTAACTTCTGTTTTCTCAGCTTCCTCATCTGTATGATATGACATTAATAGCATTTACTTCATTGGGAATTATGAAGATTAAATAAGTTAAGGCACAAAGACTTTTGAAATGCTTAGCTCATAGGGTACCTATGATCAATATTCAATGCTGTTACATGTATATATATATGTACACATGTATGTGTATGTATAAACAATATGTAGTATAGATAATAATACACTTAAATTATATTTAATGTTATTTCTTATATTTTATCCCTCTTTTCCTTATTAATTATGTGTGATTTCCTGTATTAGCAGAAGTTTGTTGAATGTATTATGAAATACTGAACTGGACTCTTCATAAAAAATATAAAGAAAGTACATATAGCTAGATGTTTTGAAAACATTTCATCATCACTTTCTGTCATTTTATCCTTAAAATTTTCTGAGGTATATAGAGAGCATTTGGAAGGCTCTGGGTAGATCATAAGTTGCTGGAAAGATCTACCCGGAACCTTGCAGAGAAGATTATATGGTTTATCATGTGTATGTATCAATGTGAGTGAAGGTGTACCAAGGGACTTAGAGAAACGTCTTTGTTCCTTCTCCTTATGGGTGGGGAAGTGGCTTTTTTTTTTTTTTCCTACTTGATAACTTTTGCCTTTCTAGGAGATTTAAATTCATGATTTCTTTCTATCATTTCTTCACATGCTAATTGTTTACCCCCATGTCCCTGAGGTTTTTCTTTATCTGTTTATCACCACTTGTCTTGGAGGAGCTTGTGTGGGGGAAGTGCACAGAGAAGATTGGAACAGGAAAGTCCAGAGCCCTTTGCTCACAGAGATGATAATTGTTCTGCCTCCTCCTCCCCACAAGAGAAAATCTTTTTTTGTGTGTGTGTGTGTACTGGGGATTGAACTCAGGGGCATTCTACCTCCGAGCTACACCCCCAGCCCTATTTTTTATTCTTTATTTTGAAACCGGGTCTCACTAAGTTGCAGAGTGCCTCACTAAGTAGCTGAGGCTGGCCGCGAACCCGGATCCTCTGGTCTCAGCCTCCTGAATGCTGGGATTACAAGCGTGCGCCACCACGCCCGGCTCAAGAGAAAATCTTAAGATGGACTCTCACCTGAGCGCATGCATTTTGCTTTACTGTCTTCTGCAGTGATCAGCACGGGCAATATCTACTTCCTTCTGTTTCACATTTTTTCATTTTAAGGATCCAATTACTTCAAGTCCTTCTCTTGAATATTGCAGTGGGCCTGCTGACCTAATAATTCTCTCATCACTAATTTCTGTCATTATCTGTACTTGAAGTTGCGTCACACCACACTGGGCCAGGGAGTGGGTGTGAAGGAAATGACCCAGACTACTGGAGAGCTCAGTCTTAAGTGCCACGTCAAGGATAATTCCTCCTCTTCAGTGGCATTTGTCAGGTATGTTGTTTTAGATTTAGTTATGCCATTGACTACAGAAGCACAGCTGCTCTGCTTTTCAGAAAAGCTGAGACAGCACAGCCTGGATAGGGTAGACATGGCCATTACTCAGTGGGTCTACAGGTTTAATGGTCTTTTCTCTCCAGGTGCATTTCTTTGTCACCCTCTGTGACTGCCAAATCTAGCCAGCAGTTTGCTATATGTTCCTTTGTACTATTGTCAAATTTTTGATACTTTTGCAATTCCTTTTTCTTGGGAATTTAGCAATGAGAAGATATTTCAATTTTCCCAATGGTATTTGAAAGGAAAACTCTTTGGACTTCATTTCTGGACGGTATGACGCTGGTAAAATAAAGATGTGATTAAACTAATAACAATGGCTAACATTGCTGAGGGTCTGTTCTGTGCCAGTGTTACAAATGTTCTATGTATCATATATCTGTTGAGCTATACAATAGCACAATAGTCCTCTAAGGTACTTTTTTCTACTTTCACTATACCATAGGTAAGCTGGAGCTTGGAGGATGGAAGGTTCTTCAGAGGGCAGACTACTAAGGAGAGAGTCAAACTTCCCTGTGACTAATGCTCTCTTTCCCTTGAGAGAAGCTCAGCTGCAGTTCCGCTCCACTGCTTCGACGATCTGGTACTTTTTTCCTGTAGGAGTAGCCTACTGATGGAGATTATAAAGGAAGTGCCAACACACTGAGAGACAGCTTGAGATCTGCTTCTCAGCTGGCTTGGGTCATCTGTCAGTGTGCAGTCCTGAGGGGAGGGTGCGGGGTGGATTGTCTGGCAAATGGGGTTTCTTGCCTTCTCCAGAGTCTGCTTACCAGAGTGTCTGACTCACCCTCCTTTTCTTCCTTCTTCTCTCCCTCCTCCCATCCCTCCTTCCTTTCCCTTCCTTCCTTCCTTCTTTCCTTCTACCTATACCTAAATTTTTTCATCATCTCCAATATAAAACATGTTCTCATTGAACAACTCCCCCTTCCCCTACTCTCCAGCCTCTGGTCACACCTATTTTATTTTATCTCTATGAATTTCCCTATTCTAGATAGTTCACATAAATGGAATTATAGCATATTTGTCCTTCTGTTTCAGGCTTATTTCACTAAGAATAATGTTTTCAAGGTTCACGTATATATATCAAAATTATGTATTTATATATATCAAAATGTTATTGTTTTCTATGATCCCAAAATATTCCATTGCATGTATATACCATGTTTTGTTTATCCATTCATCTGTTCCTGGTCTCTGGGTTAGATTTTGAGAGGAGGCCATTGACTTCCCAATTCCTCAGGAAACCTCATGGTACACCCAAGAGTTTGTTTTGGACAGTTCTACCTTAAAGATGGAGCACATAAAGATCGCAGTTAAAAATCAGTCTCTACCAGATATTCATAGAGGCCCAAGTAGATGTCTGCCACTGCATTTGACAATAGGAGATGTAAATATGCAGTTATGGAGTTTACTGTCCTCAGAGAAACTCTACCCAGGGCCCACATCCACGCGCACTTACATTCTTTCATACCCCCCACATTACACACACATGCATTCCTCTACCCCTTCCATCTCCTTCCAAAACAATTAAGTAACCACAAAAGTATGCATCCAAATGAGTTATAGAAAAGATGAGAAATCTGAGGAGAACAGGTGGCTGTTTTGTTGAATGGTCAGTCATGCATTTGGGGAAGAAAAAGAATTTGAACTAGGTCATAGAAAATGGGAATGATTTGTGTAGGTATGATGTGGGGTGGGGTGCAAAGACTGTATCAGGAAGAAGAAATTATGTAGGTAAAGTTTCAGAGTCCAGAATGGGGATAGTAGGTGTGTACGGGGGCTCATGGGGAAAGGTTTCTATCAAAGAAGAGATGTAGGAGGGAGGAACAGATGGTACAAGTCTTTGAACTCTAGAATGAGGAGGTTAACCTTTACCCTGCAAGCAGTGGGGAGCTTTGGGACAAATAAATGACAAAGTTGATCTGGATCTGTGTTTTAGTCAGCATCTCATTGCTGCCACCCAAAACACATGATGAACACAACTGAGAGGAAGGACAATTTATTTGCTCACATTTCTGAAGGTTTCAGAGGTTTTGGTTTCTAGGCCAGGCACATTTGCAGAGCTCAGGGCATTGTGGTGGGAAGAGGGGGGGGGGGACTGAGAGAGAGAGAGAGAGAGAGAGAGAGAGAGAGAGAAATCTGTCAAGCTGTGGATATATATGTATATATATGTATATATATGTATATATATATATATGTATGTATATATATACATATATATATATGTATATACATATATATATATATATATACACATTGCGTGGTAATGTAGGCAGGTAGGGTGTGGCTGAAATAGGTAGGTCACTGGGATGTGGACAATCCATTAATGGATTTACTCACCCTTATGATTCAAATATAACACCTCTGAACATCAATATATGAGCTCATCCAGGGGATGTTCTTTATGACAATCTGAACTACCTATAAATCAGCAACCTGCGTTTATTGAGGGGCTCCAGGGTGCAAGGGATAGTACTGGGTTGGGCACTAAGATGACAGTAACACCCAACATGGAATCTGGGGAGGCTAAAGTTTGAGGGGTAGAAGAAAGGAAGCCAGAAAAGAAGGTAATAAATACGATATAAGGGGAGAACAAGTCAAGGGATATAATCTCAAAAGCTAACAGGAGGGAGTTTCCAGAAGGGCGTGTTGAAAACTGCACTAAGATCCCAAAGAGAAATGATGGGATCCCTGCTATTGGTTTTGACAAGAAAGAAGAAGGAGGGAGATGGTTTGGTGGGTGGAGTCTCAGAGTACCCTAGAGTAGTAGTGGGAATAAAAGCTAATAGGCAATAGATTGAGGAGTAGAAGAGAGTTGAAGAAGTGGAGATGCTGAGTGAAGACACTCCCTCTTTTTCTTCATCAGTATTAATTTGGAGACAAGTATACTAGCAACTGGAGGGGGGGTAATATGCTGAAAAGAACAGACCATTACCATGGTTACTATTATTGCTAGCATAAAGAGAAACCAGAGTACATTTTTTTGCATCAGTGGGAAAGAACTAGTGAAGAGGGGCAGTTTGATTAAACAGCCAGAAGAATTATCACTGGAATGAGTGGTTTTATAAACAGTGATTTTGAAAGATGGATCTGGCAATGGAGGGTAGACCAGTTGAGAAGATACCAGGTGCCAGAAGTCTATTTGGGGAGTTTTTGCAGACAGTAATTCAAGATGTCAGGAAACTGCAGCTAGACAGAAATGGGGTAAAGAGGTAAAAATTGTTATCAATGTAGATTTTGGAAAAGAAAAGACAGGACTTGGTGTTAAAGACTGAGAAGTAAATACATAAAAGAAGCCCCCAAGTTTGGTTTGGCTATATGGTATTTTATACGGGGTCATTTCTGCTACATTCCCTAAAGCTCTTCAGGCTCACTGTGAAACTACTTGTGCAGGGTCTTGGACAGTGACCCTGAAGAAGCTAAACTCTCAGTGTTTCTTTGAACTGTGTTCTCTTATATTAAGATATTATTATATAATCTTCCAAAATTGTTTTCCCTGATTACTGTGAATGTCCTCTGCTACCTTCCTTCCCATGAGTGAGCAGACATTAAAAATAGACTGAGTCATTAGGGGAAGAAAGAGACTCAAAGGCCATGTCTGCAGGAACTAAGTGACCTGCCAGGATAAGAGTGTGGGCAGTTGCACAATGTACCTGTTCACATAATCATTTCGTTGTCAAAGCTACTTTTTTTCTTCTTTCCCTTTGCTCCTGCTTGAAACTTATTTTTGGAGCATTTTTGTGACCTTGAACATGAAATGAAATGGTGATGCCCCTTCTCAAGGGGAAATGTGTTTAAGATGTGCTGGTTCATGAAAAAGAATCATCGGCGAGAGCTTCCCAAGGGCTTAACCTTCATCAGATTTTCAAAGAAAAAAGCTGCTTCCTTCCACTCACACAGAAAGCTCTCCCCAGGTTCCTTTTCCCTTCTATTCCCAACGTTTTCCTGCACAACAGTAGATTTTTTATCTTTTGAATCTTGTGGTGTGGACAACACCATCTGTAGCTCAATAACATGGTGACTTTTTCACTTTTCTCTTTGTACTTTCCTGCCATCTCACCAGTTTCCATCATTATCAGAAATGAAGGGAGAAAACATTGAAATTATATACCCCAAATGCGAATTCAACCATTGCTCACAAGTTGGTTGCATATTTAGGAATTTTGACTTCTATAGCATAATGTGAGTGAATGTTGGATATAGTTTGGCAACAGTAATTTTCTTTTCTGTAGGATTCTTTCTGTAAAGAAGAGATGGGGGGTTGACTCTATAAATATACACAATATGATTTTTTGATTAAAACATTACTTTAAACACACACACACACACACACTCGGAGTTTAGGGAAAAAAAATCCTGAGATTGTTTTTCACCATCATAGAACCATGCAAATCCCCCCTACCTCTGCAATGCCCAGTCATCCCTTGATGGGGAACTTTTTTTTTGATTGCTTAAAATATGGTTCTTATTTTGTGGATATTTGAAACTCTTCCTGTATGAGTAGTCATCCAGGCTATTATGAAACTATATAAGACTATAAGACTTTTGGTGGCACTGAATGAAGAGAATAAAGAGAGTACAGAGGGGAAGCTAGTGACTCTAGAAGAGGGAGGAGGAGGCTGAATGCCTGGACTCAGGGATGGACCCAGTTCTGTGTGGTAGTCTTTGAGTGAGTGGGAAATTTGTGCTGCGTGTGCTGGATAATCTCATTTTTAGCATGCCCACAAGTAATTGAGAGGCTCATTTGAGCTTCTGAATTTAGGTTTTCCTTTTCTTGATACTCCCAATGAAGATGCTTCCCAGAGTAACCATTGCACCCTACATGAGCCCTGGCTCTCTGTGCATTGGTAGACAGGGGCTTCTGTGCTGTAAGTTAGAGTATGGATGATCTCAGTGTGTGTCTGGGAAGAGTGTTCTGGAAATATAGACTGTAGGTCTTCAACACTTTCGACCTGCTACTACATCTTTGTTGTTCTGGGTAAAGTCTTACCCAGTACAAGGGGGCCATCTTCTCTGATAATCACAGTTCCTTTTCTGTTTCCTCCTTTTCTTAATTAAGTTTCCCTTTTGAGAAATAATAAAGGGTGGGCCACACTCAACCCAAATTATTCATTGAACTTAAATGCATTCAAGTTGAATTGTGAACTGTAAATCTCTTTGAAGTATGTATTTGGTTCTGTGTTTTCTCACAGTGGAAGCAGCCAGATAGGAAAAGCTGGGACATACCAGACAAGGACTCATCACTTGTGTTTCATAGTCCAGATATACTAATGTGCAAAGGTAATAATTTATAGTATTTGATTCACAAAAAGTAATCTCTCTATGTATTAAGACACAGATGCTTTATTTTGAAATTGATGAGAAATTATTCTATTAATATCTCTAAAATTTATGAGACTTGGATGCTTAAAAACTATGGGAAGTCAGTAAAAGCAGCCTTTCTAGAAAGGATGAAATTCAATAATTTTAAAATATTTAAAAGAAGCTTAAAATATATATTTTTCTCAGGCTGATTCTGAGTGAAATTTGAATTTAATTTTCTGTTCGATTTTCTTTTTGGGTGGAGAACATTAGAAAAGAATAGAAGCACCTTTTCTAAAAAAGGGTCTGTTTTTCAGAAAATTCCTTCTTTCTTTTGAAAATCTTAGAAAACAGTGGCTTTCCAAAGGATTAAGAACCCACTTCTAGAACAGATTCCCCTAGTACCAAATTCTAAATGAACTAGCAATTTTTTTTCAAGAATATAATCACAGGTAGATCTCTTCATGAAAGAAGTTGAGAAACTGCACTTTCCTCCTCATATATAATCCAAGAATAATTACAAAAAACAAAACAAAACAAAACAAAAACCCACAACTATCCAGAGAACACAAAGTATAAGAACACTGGCAAATGTGTTAATTTATTTTATGTAGCCAGTATGAGGGTAATGGAGCGGCTATGATTGACAGTTATTGCATGATATTGGTAAAATTCATTATCTGTGTGACGTTTCCTATATTGCAAGGAGATTTACTATGTGCTGACCCTGTATAGGCAGGCATTTGGGGGAAAATGTAGCAGCAATTTAGAAAAGGAAATGGCCTGGGATGATAGCTCAGCTGGAAGTAAGAATGTTCCTGTGTTGAAGATCAGTGCAGTAAAAAGGATTTAGCAGCCTGATTATCAAGTTAATAGTTGGAGGATTTAATCATTGGCCTCAACATTTCTTCTACAGTGATTTAAATGGGAAGCATGATGTAACAATCATAATTCCTTGAGTATTGTGAGTTGGAATTCCACAGCTCCACATTAAAGGGGCAGTTGAAGACCTAGTGTTCAGGGTAGAAGTGCTATGAGGTGGTGACAAGTTTGGGTCAGGGGTCATGCAGGGACTGTTTGGTGTGTAGGGGGCTGATTGTAATTATAGGAACATTTATTTCTGGTATGGAGGTCTTTAAGTTCCAGAGTATTTAGAAGATTGAATTTAATTGCAAATGTCTAATCAATTGGAAATATAGGGTCATAGTACTAAAGGTGTTATACCCACTAGACAGTTGCTAGTTGTATCTTATATTACTAGTTGTATCTTATTTTTTAACCCCAGGGTGGCAAGGTGGAAAGGAACTAGCTTTGGTCCTGGAGTCAGATGATGTAATTTCCAGACTTGGACCTGCCACTTCAAACTCTCTGGATGAGAGCAAACCATCTGGCCTCTACATGCCTTAGTTATTTTGTTTGTAAGATGACAATGATGCCTTCATTTCTTTTTTCTCCAAGGGAGGCTGTTGAGAATCAAAGGAGGGGCTCTCCTTGAGACAGTTTTGTAATAATGATAAACAAAAGGGAATTTTCCCTCATCCCATTTCCTTTCCTGTTTTATTTTTGTCTTTTCATCCTTATTTTAATAATTTTGATAACTTGTTTTTGATTTTTTATTTGATAAGATAGCCTAAATCAGTGATATCTTTAATACACATAATACATTTTAAAATGAGAGACTATTATTAGCTACCTCTTAGAAGTTCTAAAGTCTGTTATTTTAGCTTCTAGAAATATTCGGAAGAAAATGTTTCTCTAATTGGTGATTTAATAACATTGTTAAATTTGATTTATGTTAATAGCTAGCTATATTTTGCCTCTAAACTATAAAAGTATTTAGAGTCTAATTTATGGACATTGTGTATGCTAATATAGAAAATGGGAAAATAATACTGTTTCTCTGATTTGCTCAATAATGGGGAAAACATACATTTAACTACTGCTTCCCTTCTATTCTTTACTTTTCCAGTGGATGAAGCAGGTTAAGGAAAATTATCATTTCGAACCTCTTGCTGATTTTTCCACTGGTAAAGATAAAAGTCCTGGCTAGATGGCGGACTTATTTGGGAAAACACATTAATGGCTTTAAGTTATGAAAGTCAAGTGCCTTGGCTGTCACCTTCCTGGCTCTACTGAAGAGACTTGAGAGAAAAGGGCTAAAGTACTCTGTCAACTTTTAGTGTTCTCCTGTTGGGATTGAATATGGGCCTGTGGGGCCCCTGGAACTAAGCAGAGAAATGGAAAAAAGTTCATCAGTGGAGGCAGAATGGAGGAATCCAGCAACTGCTAGCTCTGTGAGATTTACAGAGAAAACTGGCCAGGGAGAGATTCACATGGTTGGAGATGGCCAAATAACCTTCAAGATCATACTGACCCTCTAATTAATGAATTAAAATCTTCAAGAATGGTAAGATGTTGTTGTAGACTGTGTTATTTCCAAGCCCTTGGGAAGAGTCTATTAAATCCAACAGCATTCCGTTAGTACTGCTTTAGAGAATGAGGAAGGGGGAATGTTAGTGACATCTGGATAGGTGAAGGATTTTGTATGGTTAAGGGCCAGGGCTTGGCTATTAAATCCATATATATATATATATATATATATATATATATATTTGGTGGTAATGGGGATGGAACTCAGTGGCATTCTACCTCCAAACTATACCCTCAATCCTATTTTTTATTCTTTATTTTGAAACAGGGTCTCACTAAGTTGCAGAGGGCCTCACTAAATAGCTGAGACTGGCTGTGAACCTGGATCCTCCTGTCTCAGTCTCCCAAGTACTGGGACTATAAGCATGTGCCACCATGCCCGGCTTATTAAATCCATATTAAGAAAAAGCATAAACCCAGAAGACTGAGTCAGGGATATACAGATTATACCAGTGTTAAGAAAAATTGTGAAATAATTAGAAATGGGCACAGAGATTCCTGAATGATGAAGAGGTTTCCTGTTTATAACAAAGCAAATGATTCTATTCAATGAGATGCAAACAAATTTTGTCAGGTGGGTGGCAGTGGAATTGTCCTCCCCACTGCCCCCTTCTTCCCTGCAAGATGATTCCAAATGTCTCATTTTATTGCCTTTTACTATTGACCACTTTTTGCATCTATTAGCAAATTCATTTCAGCATTGCCTATGTGTGTCCTTCGAATAGTCACATGAACTCTTTGACATCATACTGATCCTCTAATTAATGAATTAAAATCTTGACATATATTCATTTGGTATTTGTGTAAGAGTCATGATCTTATCCTTTCAAATACTGTCTTAACATGAGTTTCCACAGTGCTAATGTGACCACATTGATCTCCAAATGACTAAATTCTTGACTCCTCCTCTTCTGACCTTTGTTACCACAATGTCTGCCTGTGGGAGACGTTGAATGATTGATACTTCTAACCCTTGCTCATGAATTAGTGCTCACTGACTATATTCCCAACTCGTCAGACAGAAAGGCCAAAGGAACAGGGATTGGCCATGCTAATCCCACTCTCAGAGGTAAAATGCACAAGAAAAAAAAGTTGTAACCAAGTCTAGGACTATATAATAAAATACAGTATCTTTGGTTACTATTTCTTCACTCTAATTTAGGAAACTAGTATATGTATGCAATGATGTGGACTAAATTATTAAAAGTAAAAATATTAAATTATAACTTATAAAATTATTAATAATAAATGAAATATAAATAATACGGTATGTACTGTAATCATTATGAATACAAATACCAATCAGCAATAAAAATAAGCAGTTAAGAGAATAGAGATTTTAGGAAGAAAACATGAAATTGACAAATTTTTAGAAGCTTGAAGATTTATTCTTAGATTCACTAACAGTTTCCTTACTTCCAACAATTTAATTTGATGTTATGTTATCGAAAGGCAGAGGAATTGGACATATAATCTTCCAGAGAGAGGCAAGAGGTCAGATCCTACGATTGTTCTTGTTCAGGAACAGTACTACTTTGTTAGGATGAATGGACTCTGGTCATAGCAGGGCTACATACTACTATTTTGGTGTTTTAAGTTGTGAATGGTTAATGCGGTTCTTATTAAGGAAATTAATAAAATGTCCCTCAGAAAATACTACATTCCTAATTGATGCATGCTATGACCTGAAAGTCCATCTCTCCAAAACTTATAGATTGAAATTCTAACCTGCAAAGTGAAGGTATGAGAAGGTTGGGCTTTCAGGGAATGGGACCAGCACCCCTATGAAGGAGCCCTAGAGAGCTGCCCTGTGTCTCCTTGTGTGACACAGCAAGAAGGTACTGTCTGTGACCCAGGAGATGGCCCTTGACCAGACACTGAATCTGCCTGTGTCTTGATCTTAGACTCTCCAGCCTCCAGAACTGCAGGAAGAAGTTGTTGTTTATAAGATATCCAGTTCATGATATTTTACATAGCAACTCTAAAGACTAAGACAATGTAATTATTTAAAATGTAGCTACAAGATGCTTAGATAGTGCAACCATTAGTAATTCATACTTTTATTATTATTATTATTATTATTATTTTATTTACTGTACTGGGGATTATACCCAGGCATGATCTACCACTGACCTACACTTCAGGCCTTATTTTATTTTTATTTTGGGACAGGATCTCACTAAGTTGCCCAGGCTGGCATCGAACTTGTGATCCTCTTGCCTTAACCTCCCAAGTAACTGAGATGATAGGTGTGTGCCACCGTACCTGGGTATTTCATGTTCTTTTAATTTTCATCCAGGCCTTTAGTTTTTCCCTTCTTTTATATTCTTCATTAAGTGTATGTGTACATATATATATATATATATATATATATTTATGATGTCTACTTTTGATAATATAAATTTTAATTTGATATTTTTATTATCAAAATAACTTTGTGTGTGTGTGTGTGTGTGTGTGTGTGTGTGTGTGTGTGTGTGTGCTGGCTATTGAACCCAGAAGCATTCTACCACTGAGCTACATCCCCAACACTTTTTATTTTTTTAAACAGGGTCTGGTTAAGTTGCTGAGGGTCTCGCCTTAAGTTGCTAAGGCTGGCCTCGAACCTGCAATCCTCCTGTCTCAGTCTCCCAACTACTGGGATTACAAATGTGCGCCACCAAGCCCAGCTCAAAATAACTGATTTTGAATTATTGAAATGATATTTCAAAACCATAATAAGTAACTATAAAAGCTAAAATATTGTAACAGAATGAATTCTCTGCTGTAACTCTGTCCCTCAGAAGTAGGTATTATTAATGCTCTGAGTATTTAATTTCATATCTTTTTCAATGGCTTAATGTACATATAGTATTTTATGCACATATACATATTTCAAAATCAGTATTTGTGTGTTTTAAACTTTTTAAATTAAAAACTTAGTGAAATCCTTTCATATTCACAATAAATACTCTAGAACATGTCTTCTTAACCATGGGCTGTGGAGTCAGACTGATCCAAATCCTATTTCTGGTCATGTGACATTGGAAGGTTACCTTACTCTACTAAGCCTCAGTTCATTTTGTTTATAAGGTAGATTTCATATTAAGTTCCTATTTCATAAATTTACTGTGATGATTAAATAGTACTTGTAATATATCTAAAACATAAATGCATTAAATAAATGTTAACTTATAATTTCCCTGTCATCAAATATGACTCTGTTTTGACTAGTTTTGCAGGTTCAATTAAAAGTTGAATTGGGATTGAGGGAAAGGAGGTGGGAAATTTTTTTTTTCCTTGCCTTTAGATTTAATCTTAGAAATGTGTTTGGTAATCTGGTGACATAGCAACATTTGTAAGTCATTTCCCTGGTGCTGCTATTCTTTGTCAGTGGACTCTGATCTGCCCATCTGCTGGGTTGAGGGTTCCGTTCTCTGTATGTTTGTTTATAGCTGAGGGTGAGTTACAGTGTTCATTACTTGATCTGATTCTAGTTCTAGCATCCAGAAGACAACTGAACTTTTGTGGTTGGCAGCTGTGGAAATTTAATTTTGGCTGAACGGGCAATTAACGATTAACAAAAGAACTACACGCTTGAGTTCGTTTTCACAGCTAAGCTCCTACTGGATTTCTGGAGATGCAAAATCCATGGCAAATTTAATCACATCTAATTCAAAGCAATATTTATTGCAAACTGGTCACACAATTGATGAGAAATCCCATGCCATTTCTCTATTTCATCAAGGAGATGTTTAAGCATGGTGGAAGTGCATTTCTGGGATTCAATCAATTTTTGGTAGTAAAACTAGTCCAGCTCTCTGATTATGATTCTGGAATGACTCAACTGTCCTTTTAAAGTAAAGATTATTTTGTATTAATACTTAGTTTTGTACTTTTTGGTCTATATTTATAAACTTACAGTGATTCAAAAGTAGAATTTGTTAAGAGACAGGAAGTTATGTTTTCTGTCTTAATTGAATCTGCCATCTCATCATGTTCTGAATAGACAGATAACTGCTTTTTAAAATAATTTCTAAATTATTTAAAATAATAATTTTAAAGAATTTAAATCTTCTTCTTCTTCTTCTTCTTCTTCTTCTTCTTCTTCTTCTTCTTCTTCTTCTTCTCCTTCTTTGTGGTACAGGGGATTGAACCCAGGGGCATTCTACCTCCAAACCACAACTCCAGCCCTATTTTATTCTTTATTTTGAAACAGGGTCTCAGTAAGCTGCGGAGGACCTCACTAAGTAGCTGAGACTGGCTGAGAACCTGTAATTCTTCTGTCTCAGCCTCCCAAGTACTGGGATTACAAGTGTATGTATCATGCCTGGTATATTTTAAATAATTTCAATGACAATATCCTCCCATAGTTCCACCACTTTTAAAAGTAAAGATTTTTTTTTTTTTTTTTTTTTTTGCGGTACTGGGGATTGAACTGAGGGGCATTCTACCTCCAAGCTACACCCCCAGCCCTATTTTTTATTCTTTATTTTGAAGCAGGGTCTCACTAAGTTGTTGAGTGCCTCACTAGGTAGCTGAGGCTGGCCGTGAACCCGGATCCTCCGGTCTCAGCCTCCCAAATGCTGGGATTACAAGCATGCGCCACCACGCCCAGCAAAAGTAAAGTTTTTTTAGTAGTTAAAGTATTCTGAACAATATAAAGCAATAGAATTGGAAGAAAAACACAAATTATAAACACAAAATTATAGACAAAGCTCAAAAGGCTAAATGTCAAGTTTACACTTGTGGTCAGTATAGCAGGCCTCAGTTTTAGGGTTAAGGAATTTTCTATGACATCATATAGTATCATCTAGAAATGTCTTATGAAATGACCATATATCCATAAAAGATTCATATGCATTTGCAGATTAAATTGTTCCTCTAGTTCTATCCAAAAGGATTATGCTTGCTATCATCCGCATTAATGAACAATACTTTCCTTTTTTTTTTACACCAATTAGAAATGAACTCTGGGGATAATTCAGATGCGTTCTACCTGTTGAGGGGCCTAGTAAACTTGAGGGAATACTGTTTTCATTGTATTTGAGCAATCAGAGTGGCTGGTTACTGTTTTCCTGGTTTGCCAGGGCAGATCTATACACTGGCAAGTTTGATCAGGAGCTGTGGTTGAGACGGAGGGCACCTGTAGTTTCCTGCTCTGTGCTGTGCCTTCTCTTCTCTCTCTTCCTCTTCCCCACTTCCTGCTCCAGCCCTGCCTTCCACCCCTTACCCCACTATGTGAAGATTGGTGCCCTTTCCAGTGTTCTTTATTGAGTGATTTTATGAATTATGAAAGATCTATGTAAATTTTGAAATAATATAATATGCATACAATGTAATAAAGTAAAATTGTCCTTAGTTAGCATCCTTCAGTTGTAGCATTTTTATGGACCATATTGATGACTTTAATTTTGCTCTCCTTGTGTATCTTGTGTAGAAAATGAGTTTTTCACGACTTTATTGAGATGTTTTTTTCTAGTACAAATCAAAATTTCTTTTTAGGAGTAGCTATATGAAATTTTTTCTAACGTTTGTGGAATTTTTTAAAAAACTTAGTTATTTAGCATTTTATTTATCACTCAATAAATTCACCAGTCTATAAATTCCGAACACTTCATTTTTTGTACTTTTTTTATATGTTTGATATATAACAAGATATAATATAGTGTGTCTTTTTTAGGAAAAATAAGGCATTGTGGCATCTTATTTTTTTATAATCAAATTTTCTGACACAAAACATTGAACTTGAAAAAGTCTACCTTATATATGCTGAATAACATATGAATAAGTATATTAGTTATAGGTCCTTAAAATTTGACTTTACAAAGAACTAAACTTTAAAAATTTTAAAAGATATTTAAAGTTTTACTTTAGTATTATTCTATTTGTGCTTATGTCTCTGCTAACTGATAAAATAAATGCTTATTTTAATTTAATAGCGATGCCATATTATTCTATGTATTCCTAAAACACATTCATATGTGCAAAATATTTTACTTTTCCAGAGAGCATATTTTCCCCTGAGATTATCCTGGTGTTATTTAGTCAACAGCTACATGGGAATGGCATGGTGGTGTTAGAGAAACTCATGTACATATTCAGACTTGATGTTAGCTAATTCTCATCAGCAAACAGGTCACGTGATTTACCTGATTCTGTTTTCTCATTGATTAAAAGGGGAGGGGGTGCGACAACTAAAGTATCAGCACAGAGGGAGGCATAGGGAAATCTCAGTGCACACTGTTTGTCTTCCCTTTCCCTTCTCTCTATAGTCAAAGTAAGTGGAAGAATACAATTGCAATTCCCTACAGATATGTTGCAACCCTAACCCTCAGGACCTCAGCATATGACCTTACTTGTACATAGGGCGGTTTCGGGTGTAATTAGTTAAGATGAGGTTGTAAGGGAGTAGGGTGGACCCGTTAAAAGATAAACATATGGACACATTAAAATTTTAAAAAGTTGATTTGAATGGATGGTGATTCATGAATTGAGCAGTGCTAAACCATAGGTGGTTTGGGCTCCACTTAATGGGCATGAAGAGGAACTTAGACAAGGCCCTCAGAAACAGGACAAAGAAAATACTTCATTGGTTAACGTGGAGCAATAGCTTTCAAGTCCCTAGTAGAGGTTAGTTGGCAATTTCTGACTGGTTAAAAGTGTCATTTTCTGTTTGCATTGAGTTAAATTTCCATTTGCTGACATAGGAACTCAAGGCATGGAGCTGCTATCTTAGCCAAATTGCCTCCCATTTAATAATAGTCCCTAATTCAATACGACTCATGTCCTTAGAAAAAGAATGAAAATTTTACACAGACACACCTGGCGAGGTGGCCATGTGAAGACAGAGTCAGAGATTAATGTTCTATCTCCACAAGACCTTGGGCTGACAGAATCTGGAGCAGACAAGCAGAAATTCTTCCCGAGAGACTCTGGAGGGGACATGACCTATTGACACCTTGATCTCAGAGGTGTGACTTTAAGCCATCTAGTTTGCGGTACTTTGTTACCATAGCCCTAGGAGACTAACAAGGCCTTCCTGGATCACTCCCTGGCTTCACCATAAAACACTTAGGGTCTGGGACTGAGAGAAGGTGTAAACATACCCTGGTTGTCAAAATTGAAGATCTTGAATTTTGGTGTTCATGAATCCATTTGAAAATCTTATGGATATTTTTTATACCTTTCTTAGGAAAAGGAATATGCATGCAGACATACAGAATTTTGCATTGAATGTGATAGTGTTCACATCTCTCTAGAGAGAAAAGGTTAAAAATTCCTGTTTTGGAATTTCACTGAGTACTACTTGTAAAAAAAAAGAAAAAACACAATCAAACAGACATTAAACAAGTGGTGTAATCAAATTCACATTTAAAAAATAACGGTTATTAGATGTTGGTGAATGGAGGATCACCTTGGGACTTCTATGTGTGAACGAAAGAGTTTTGACTGTGCGCTTAATTTGCATATTTGCCTCATAGCATTGTGGGAAGTGATTAGGAACTAATTATAATTAAAGCCAGCAGTTGCTAAGTCCTGGGTGCTGAGATAGGTGCTTTATACTCATTATCTTTGAATACAGGCCTCCTTTGGGGGTGGGGATGACCTGAGGGCCAGTTAGCCTTGGTCTCACTCTCATTCATGAAGGACCTCAAATTTAGAATTTGGATGTTATCTCCAAATTAGGTTATACAGACATAGGAACACACTAAGAGAGTCAAGGAAGATACTCACCATGCAATTAACCTATTAACAGACTGTATAGCCTGTGGGGCATTGATTTTTAACTTTTACTAGTGCATTGTAATTATATATCACAGTGAGATTCAAAGTGATATAAACACATATGCACATAGAACTCACCTAACTCCCTACTCCTCCCTCCTCATACATGTCAGTGAAGTTGGCACTGATACCTTCATGTATTATTACAGCTGTATTTGAACTCTTCCCTTTAATCCTCCTATGTTCCCTCCTATTTCCTTGTCCCTTCCCTTTCTACTGTTCTATTTGTCTGTAGGTTCTTTCTTCAGGTTCCTGGTTGTTTCTATTGTTGTACAGAGCTTTTAAACTTGATGTCTTCCCATTTATTGATTCATTTGATTTGATGAGGTCTTATTGAGGAAGTCTACCATTGCCTATATGTTGGAGAGTTGGTCTTATGTTTTCTTCTAGTTATTACAAAGTTTCTCATCTAATTTCTAGGTCTTTGATCCATCTTGAGTTGACTCTTGTGCAGGGTGAGAGATTGGGTCTAATTTCTTTCTTCTACATATGAATATCCAAATTTCCCAGTACCACTTGTTGAAAAGGCTGTCTTTTCTCTAGCAGAAGTGGTGCTGGCCATAAATGTGAGGATTTGTTTCTGTATATTCTTTTCTGTTGGTGTATGTGTCTGTTTTTGTGCCAATACTATGTTGTTTTTGTTGCTATCACTCTATGGTATAACTTGATATCAGATATTATGATATTTCCAGCATGGTTCTTATTGCTCAAAATTGCTTTAACTATTCTAATTTTTTTTCTATATGAATTTTAGGACTATTTTTTCCTTAGCTCTGTGAAGAATGACATTGATATTTTGATAGAAATTACATTGAATATGGAGAATGCTTTTGGTCGTATAGCCATTTTGACAATACCTATTCTGACTATCCAAGAATATGAAAAGTCTTTCCATCTTCTAAGATCATCTTCAATTTCTCTCTTTAATGTT
Source organism: Graphiurus murinus (assembly GCA_004027655.1). NCBI lineage: Eukaryota > Metazoa > Chordata > Mammalia > Rodentia > Gliridae > Graphiurus > Graphiurus murinus. The sequence goes on along the minus strand of PVLC010006979.1, from coordinate 33,146 downwards.
TTACAATTTTCATTATAGAGGTCTTTCACTCCCCTGATTAGATTTAATCTTAAGCATTTCATTATTTTATTTTTTTGAGGCTATTGTGAATGGAATTGTTTTCCAGATTTCTTTTTCAGTGAATTCATGATTGGTGTATAGAAAGCTGTTGGTCTTTGTAAGTATCTGGCTACTTTGCTGAATTTGTTTATCAGCGCTAGAAGGCTTCTGGGTGAGTTTTGTGGATCGTCTAAGCCTGGAATCATGTCATCTGTAAGCAGAGATAATTTAAGTTCTTCTTTTCCTATTTGTATCACTTGAATTTGTTTCTCTTGCCTATTGCTCTGGCTAGAATTTCAAGTACTATATTGAATAGGAGTGGTGGTAGTGGGTATGCTTGTCTTGCTTCTGATTTTAAAGGGAATATTTTAATTTTTCCCTGTTCAATATGATGCTTGCTTTGGGTTTGTCTATATTGCCTTTGTGATGTTGAAGTAAGTTCCTTTTGTCATTAATTTCTTCAGTATTTTTAAACATGAATGGCTATTGGATTTTTTCAAATGCTTTTTCTGCATCTATTGGGATGATCATGTCATTTTTGTCCTTGGTTCTATTTATGTGACAAATTACATTTAGTGGCTTGTGTATGTTGAACCAGCCTTGCATCCTTGGAATGAAACCAACTTGATCATGGTGTATGCACAATCTTCTTGATGTGGTTTCAAATGTGAACTTCTAGAATTTTATTAAGAATTTTTGCATCTATGCTTACAAGGGACATTGGTCTATAATTTTCTTTGAATTATTTTATTCTGTTTTGGTATCAAGGTAATAATAGCTTCATAGAATGAATTTGGAAGTATTTCATGAAATAATTTGGGGAGCATTGGGCTTAACTAAAGGTTAACTAAAGGTCCTGAAGTCAAATGGGAATCTGTTTGTCTGGGATATTCTTTTTGCTGAAAGGTTTTTTATTTCTGTCAATCTCTTTGCTTGCTATTGATCTGTTTGGGCTTTCTATATCCTTTTGATTCACTTTAGGTAGGTTATATATGTCTAGAAACTTGTCTGTTTCTTCTAGGCTTTCCAGTTTATTGGAGTATAACTTTTCAAAATAGTTTCTAATGATTCCCTGGATTTCTATGCAGTCTGTAGTTATATCTCTTTTTTCGTGACTTTAGTAATTTGAGTCAATTCTTTCATTCTTTTGGTTAGATTGGCTAAGGATTTATCATTCTTGTTTATCTCTCAAAAAACATTTTTATGTATTGTTTTTATTTCTCTATTTAATTGATTTCTCTTAATTATTTCCTACGTTCTGGTTAGATTTATTCCTAAGCATTTTATGGTTAGTTTGTTCCTGTTTTTCTAGGTCCTTGAGATACACATTATTTATTTGGAATCTGTGTGTGTGTAGGTGCTCAGTGCTATAAATATTCATTTTAAAACAACCTTCACAGTGTGTCAGAGATTTTGGTAGATTGTGTCTCTATTTTCAGTTGATACTAAAAATTTTTAAACTTCTTCCCTTATTTCTCCTATGGTCCAGTCCTTATTAGAAAGTGTATCATTCACTCTTCATATACTCATATAATTCCTCTGGGTCTTTCTGTTATTGATTACTACTTTTAGTCCATTATGATCTAAAAAGATACAGGGAATTATATCAACATATTTTTGAATTTTATTTTATTTTATTTTTTTTGTGGTACTGGGGATTGAACTCAGGGGCATTACCTCCGAGCTACACCCCCAGCCCCATTTTTTATTCTTTATTTTGAAACAGGGTCTCACTAAGTTGTGGAGTGCCTCACTAGGTAGCTGAGGCTGGCCTTGAACCCGGATCCTCAGGTCTCAGCCTCCCAAACGTCTTTTTGAATTTTATAATATTTGCTTTGAGGTCTAAATTATGGCTTATTTTGGAGAAGCTTCTGAGAGCAGCTTAAAGAATGTAAAGTTAGCTATTGTTGGATGAAATGTTCTGTAAATCTATTATGTTCATTTGGTTTATAGTATTCTTGTGGTCTGAGCTGTCTACTGATATTTTGTCTTGATGACTCATCTAATGTGAGAGAGGTAATTGAAGTCTACCAGCATTGTTGTATTGGGGTCTATTTTTCTGAGTCTAGATGTCAATTAGTGCTTTCTTATGTAAGTGGGTACACCAATATTTGGGAATAAATGTTTACTAACATTTTATCTTCTTGTTAGATTGTTCCATTTATCAGTAAGAAGTGACCCTCCTTGTCTCTTATAAGTTTTGTCTTAAAGTCTGCTTTGTCAGAAATGAGAGTAACTACCTTGCATGCTTTCAGTCTCTATTTGCAAGGAATACTTTTTTCCCATCGTTTCACCCTCAGCCTGTGAATATCTTTGCATATAGGTGGGTTTCTTGCAAACAGAATATGGTTGGATTTTGATTTTTAGCCCACTTTGCCAGTCTGTGCCTTTTAATTGGGGAGTCGAGACCATTTACATTCAGTGTTACAATAGATGATTTTTATTTCTTGTCACTTTGTGTTACATTTTCTTCTTGATATAGTATTCTCCTTTACTTAGTTGCTTATCTAAGGGAATTTGTCCTTTGTCTGGTTCTGGAGTTTATTTTTTATATCTTTTTTGTGTTTTATTTTTTTAAAAACTTCTTCAAGTCTGACTTGGTGGTCATGAAATCCTTTAATTTTTGCTTATCTTGGAGGATTTTTATTTTTCTGTCAATTTTGAAAGATAGCTTCTCTGGATATAGCAATCTAGGCTGGAAATTATTTCCATGGACATGGAATGGTGTATTTGAAGCCTGCCTAGCTTTAAGAATTTGGATTGAGAGCCGGGCGTGGTGGCGCACGCTTGTAATCCCAGCATTCAGGAGGCTGAGACTGGAGGATCCGGGTTCGAGGCCAGCCTCAGCGACCTAGTGAGGCACTCCGCAACTTAGTGAGACCCTGTTTCAAAATAAAGAATAAAAAATAGGGCTGGGGGTATAGCTTGGAGGTAGAATGCCCCTGAATTCAATCCCCAGTACCGCAGGAAAAAAAAAAAAAAAAAAGAATTTGGATTGAGACATGCGGAGTAATCCTTATTAGTTTACCTCTGAATATGATTTGGCCTTTTGCTTGTGAGGCAGTTAAGAGTCTCTCCTTGACCCCTGTGTTAGTCATTTTGATTATGATGTGGCATGGGAAGGCTCTCCTATGATCCTGTCTACTTAGGGTTTTAAATGTCTCTTATATGTGAATGTCCTCCTTTTCTAAGTTTGAAAATTTTCCCAATATTATTTCTGTGGAGAGGTTGTTTATGCCCTTGGTTTGTACTTTAAGACCTTCCTCCATTACCCTTAGGTTTGGTCTCTTGATGCCTAGATTTCTCAAATGCCTCATTATCTCTTTCATTTTATTGACTAAGTGTTCAAGTTTAAATGTACAGTCTTCTAAAACCGAGACTCTGTTTTCCATGCAGTCTAGTCTGTTAGTGACAATTCTTATTGAGTTTTTTTGTTTGGCTCATTGAGGGTATAAATTAGCTTCAAAACATTTGATCTTTGTAATCAGAATGTTAAACATAGCCCCCAATACCTCTTTAAATGAATGCAGTACCTGCAAGTAATAATGTGAATTTAAGAGCAAGAAGCTGGGCATGGTGGTACATGCTTGTAATCCCAGTACTTGGGAGACTGAGACAGGAGGATATGGGTTCGCCACTAGCCTCAGCTACTTAGTGAGGCCCTCTGCAACTTAGTGAGACCCTGTTTCAAAATAAAGAATAAAAAACAGGGCTGGGGGTATAGCTCAGAGGTAGAATGCCCCTGGGTTCCATCCCCAGTATCATGAAAAAAGAAAAAAAAAAGAGCAAGACATTTAAAAAAATGTATTAGAGAAGTAATTACTAATTTTCTCCAGGGAATGTGAATAGACTATGAAGAAGATTAGCCTTAGTATATTATGAGTTATTTAGTGTATATTAAATTGTTAGGAAGATAGACTTAAAGCTAAGACAATTAGAAAGAAAGACAAAAGGAGAGAAGAAATAGATAATGGGAGAGGAGGTGGAAGATAAAAATGAAAATGTGGGGAATAATACAGAAAATGGGTGGGAATTGAGAAAAAAGTGAAAAGGAAGAGGAGTTGGGAGGATCTAATTGATTTGCATAGTATCAATAATTTGATTTAACTCTAAAAAAACAAATTATGGGAGGCAAAAGAAGTTATTATCATAGAGTTCATGCAATTCTTATCAAACAGCTACTCAATATTCCTCTTTCTGAAGATGTCAATGTACCCCCTGTAGTGGAGGAGCTTCTGTGGAGCAAATGTCACTGGCATATCTGAGTGTTTTGGTCTCCTCTACTGGTCTTCCCCATGGGGGATGGGCAGGGACTGTTGTCTATTTGACAGAATATTTTGACCTCAGTTTGAATATTTTATTGATGCTGGTAGTGCTGTTCAGGTCTCCCAGTTTATCCAGACTTCAGTTCAATTTGACAGTTGAGTCTTTTGCCCCAACAGTTTAACTGGTAGGGGAGGGTGAGAGTGGGTGAAATTTCTTAGTTTATTCTCCAGTTTGCTCAGAGACATTTTGAATGCATATTTAAAATAAGTCTTGAACTTCATGTAAATAACATAAACATATAAATGTATTATACATGTGTGCATATATACATACACACATAAATTTATATTTGGATATAAATTCTTCAAATATGAATTTTTAAAATAGCTCACCATTTTTAAAATCTTATTTTCATGTTTCCCTTTTTAGTGTACTTGGAGTTGCAGAAACTGGAAGTGGCCTGGGCCTTTCCTGACCTTGAGTGTCTCCCCTGACCACTTGGGTTCCTCAGCCCACTGACTTCAGTAAGCCTGTGTGGGCCTTGGACTAGGGACTCAAAGTTTGAGAACCATCAGGCTAGCAAAGGCTTGAGTACTCCATAGGGAACGTTTTTGTATTTCTAAAATGTCCCAACTTCTAGAGTCACTGTGCCTCTGAGAGATGGTAATATATACAGCTGTGGATCCCTCCAAAGGCAGTATACTTAGAGAATGTCAGACCAGTGAAGTTAGTTGGTGGTGTGATGTGGAAAGATGGTGACTGGCTGCTCTACAGGGAAAAGAAATCCCACTTCCCAATGCTGTATCCTTGTGCCTGAGCAGCTCTTTTGACACACTTGAGAAGGAGAGACCACTGTGACTGATGGTTCTTTCATTGTTCTAAGAGAACAAGGTATGCAAATCAGAACAATAGAAGGAACTAGAAGAGACAGTAACTGAGTTCAAGAAGCAGAGTGCCACAGAACAGAAAGACCTGCGTGGGACAGCCTGGGATAGCTAAGAAATGCTGTGACATTGAATGCAATATCCAAAGCCACTGCCATTATTTCAGTGTGTTTACGTTCAACAGTAGGTGTGAAATCTTGATTATCTGTGTGGAGAATAAGCAGATCAGGAAAATTCTTAAGGCAAAGTCCCAGTCTCTACTTCGAAATTAATAATTTAAGGCAATAGTCAGTATTACAAGAAACCTGGGAATAACAAAAGCTAATGCTTATTAAGTTCTACAGCTTAAGGCACATGAGAAATAGTATAATTATCAGAAACTAAAAACCTTAAGTTTTCTTTCTTTTTAAAATTTTGTCATTTAGTTTTGAGAATGGCTCTAGTTTTTTTAGGTATGTTAGGTATGCTATAACACAGCCTTCTCTCGCCCACCAAGGAAGACTTCATAAAGGAGTCATAATAGAAGCGAGTTCTTTAGGAAACGTGTGCTTGGGAGCTGCACTACTTCACTAACTTTGAACTGATTCTCACTCTCTTTTCTAGAAGTAACCCTCCTCTTATTTCAGGCACTTTCACCACTCTTTGACTCATTGCACTTTGATTTCCCATGGAAAACTCTTATTAAAAATTTTGCTGTGGAAATTTTTTTAAAAAAGCTATTTACATAATGATAAGGATAATCTTTTCTTTGAAATAGGATTCCCTTTTCTATTCTAAGAAAGTTTTTGTAGCTTTAACTTTAATTACTGTTTTACAAATGTCTATCCTTTTGTCAGTTAAGAAGTACTGGCCCCATTATTTCTTTTTACTATAGATAACAAAAAATATATGCTCACCACAGAAAGATCACATGAGACAGTTTATATAAGTCAAAAGGAGGATAAAATAAAAACTTTGGACCATCCAGTGACAATTACTATTACACTTTTAGCATGTTGTCTTACAGAATATTAATCCAGATATACATATACCACATATGAAACAGACTATGATTTCACTGTATTCTTTTAATCCTTACAACTTTTTATATTAAGAAATAAATTTCAGTTTTAATTCTAAAAGTAAATTTCATTTTGTAGATATCCATCCCTTACTATCAAATATCTAGTTTGTTTTCTGGTCTTTATTTTAAACAATGCTGAAATATCTTGTAGCTAAATCCTGTCAGAGTTCATTCTCATTTTTTGGACTCCAAAAAGTATCTCTTTAATAATACCATTAATCTTTAATTTGTTGGTGTTTTCAAACTGTATACTAATCTTAAGATCCAACAAACAGTTTTTTTTTGTTGTTGTTGTTTTTTTTACTGCTGCTTTAGCTCCCCAGTGTACTACCCCAGCAGCACAATCAGGGCTCAGGTGACTCTCTATATTAGAACCAAACCTTCAAAACTTGAAATCCTTCTAGCTTGTGTGCATTATTATTATTGAAGAGGTAGAAAGAAGTAGGCAGATAGAGCTGGAAGGTCATGGTAGAAAAACTTCATTTCCTGAGAGTCAACAGATGCTAACTTCCAAAACTCCTGAAGAGACCAGACTTCCTAAATGTCAAATGATAATGACCAGAGCTTCACAAACTCCAATTGTTCCTGCTCATAAGCAATCACAGAAGAGTCTAGGAAACAGTGTCTGGAAACCCACAAGAAAGGAGACTTAAAGAAGAACACTATGCAAATATACTATGTAAATCCTAGGAAGCTGCCTCTGAGGCCCCAACAGGAAAGGGAGACTCAGAAGTATATAAACCCCTAGACCAGCCACTCTAGTCGGGTTTTCCCACTTGGCAACCCCTCCCTTCTAGGACTTTCCTTTCTCTCTCTCTCTCTCTCTCTCTCTCTCTCTCTCTCTCTCTCTCTCTGGCCGCATTGGTTTTGAGAGAAAGTGGTGTGCAATTGATGGTAGTTGGCCTAGGCAACTCCCAGGTAGTGGCCAGAAGGCATCTGGAGGACATCAAGGCCACCCAAGGCCCCTAGGGGTGGCCTGCACCTCTCTTCCAACAGATCACATGGACTTTGGGAGAAAGCAGTTTGCAATTGATGGTGTGTGGCTTGGACTACTCCCAAGTAGTATCCAAAAGGCAACTGCCAGACTCCAGGGTCTCCATAACCTGTGAGGGTGTTCTGTCTCTTTTTCCCTTCCCTGTTCTCTTTACAATAAACTCCCTGCTCACCTTTCTTTTGACTGCAGGTGTCATTCTTTGTACTGTGTAAACAAGACCCCCAGAAAGGAAAACACCCATCTCATTACCTCATCTTACAAACATTATATACTTTTATAAGCCACTGAAGTAAATGCCTTTGAAAATTCAATTTATGCAACTGACAATCTAAATAATTTCTCCAGAATAATGGACTTATGGTTAAGAGGTCTAATAAAATATCTTCTTAAAACCAACCACTTGAGAACTTGTGTTGCTAGGGACAAAATGGTCCTTTAAGGGGAAGTGCTGATCAAGGTACTGTGATCAAGTTTTCCAAGTAGATAAGACATAATTCATATATCTATATCTATATCTATATCTATATCTATATCCTCTCTCTACATATATATATATACACACATATCAGTACTGGGGATTGAACCCAGGGGCATTCTACCTCCGAGCTACACCCCCAGTCCTATTTTTTATTCTTTAGTTTGAAACAGGGTCTCACTAAGTTGCGGAGGACCTCACTAAGTAACTGAGGTTGGCCGTAAACCTGGATCCTCTGGTCTCAGCCTCCCAAGTACTGGGATTACAAACAAGATATCTCTGGGACACAAATTATGACTGAACACATCCAAAGGCTTATGAGAGGTCAAAGGGTGAGAGCTCACACACACTTGGGAAACCAGGCAGCCTTCTTGTGGGAGGTGGGCTTTGTATTACGCACTATGGAAACATGGTTAAGACTTAGCTACTCTAGGGTGAATGGGGAGGACTTGGTGCTGGTTTGTGTGTGACAAGAACCGCCAGATGTGTTTAGGAAACAATGTGCCATTGTTTTTCTTGAGAGTCAAGCTGGGGCTTTTTTGTTTTTTTGGCAATGGAAAGGAGAAAATGTTTTTGTTTTATTTGACATGGAAATGATGTGGTTGTACTTTGGGAAAAGGTAGTTTGTAGCTTTCACTTTATTAGTGTTTTAAAATGTTTGTCCTGTTGTCATTTAAAAAGTACTGGCCTCAGCTGGGCGTGGTGGCGCAGGCTTGTAATCCCAGCATTTGGGAGGCTGAGACCCGAGGATCCGGGTTCGAGGCCAGCCTCAGCTACCTAGTGAGGCCCTCCGCAACTTAGTGAGACCCTGTTTCAAAATAAAGAATAAAAAATAGGGCTGGGGGTATAGTTTGAAGGTAGAATGTCCCTGAGTTCAATCCCCAGTACCGCAAAAAAAAAAGTACTGGCCTCATTATTTCCTTTTACTATAGATATTGATTGGACTTGCCTGGGGGTTAGATCTTCGCAGAACCTGAACTGAAACCTGGCAGTGGGTGTCTTCCCTGTGGGGACAGACCTCTGGCACTGATTAAATGAATACCCGGGAGTGACAGGGCTTAACTGGGGGCCTGGGAAAAGATAGTGTCATAAATTGAGATGGGGAGGTCAGAAGGAAGAGCTGGAAGGCGAACGAGGGGATCCTCTTGAGGAAATGCCTCAAGATGGAGTCGGCAAAAGCAAGGTAAAAGGCAAGAAACCGAGGGGTCCGAGGGGGATGGGAGGGTGGGCCTGTCCCAAATATATGTTGGGGGGAACTTGAGAATGAAGCCTGAGGCAGCTGCCAAGCTTGGCTGAATTCCTCTGTGGGGTTACTGGCTGACTTTGAGTCACTTGAGGGGAGCCCTAGATGTAGGAGAGTGAAAACAGCTGAGGAAAGAATGGGTGTAGATAGTAGGGCGGAGCTCTTGGAAGGATTTTTGATAATGTGTTATTAAAGTTACATTTTATCAACAAAGGATAAAAATAGGAAACTTGAGGAGAGATTAGGGCTCACTTATTTATTTAGTAAATCTTGTTCAGCCTACCATGTTCTATGCATGGCACAGGCAATAGGATAAAGACAAAACAAAATGCACAAAACAGACCTAGAGTTTAGGAGAAGCCTTCATTTTTTGTGTGCTAAGGTAGACCAAAAAGGTAGATTATGAGTGTGCATGGCAGAGAGCAGCTAGCGCACAGGGAAGGAAAATTAAAGATTTCCATAGTTGTCTTACTTTATGCCAGATTAATAAATATATCCAGTGATTATTAACTCTAAGGGCTGTTTTATTTTACTGAAGAGCCTGAAATATATGTTTCCTGGGGACTAATTTTCAGACCTGCCGTTTTTAGTAGGTGTGCCTTGTTTTAGGCAGCAGATGTATTTCTAGAGAATTGTGCCTAATTCACATTTTTGAAAATTGACTCATTTTAAACACACCAGGGAGTCTCCTTTTTAAAGGAAACCTATGGAGCATTCTTTTATAAAGTGAAGAAAGTTTTGGAAAACAAATGTTTTGTAAATCTCTCCTTTAGTGGAAGGGAATGAGGGTATACTATGCTGAAAAACATATAGACATAGGATTTGATAATTGGCAAATAAGGCCTTTTGAAAACATGAGCAGCTTCCCTTCAAAGTCTTTGGTCCATAAATATTTCAGTAGGAAAGCCCAGTCTCTGCCTCATAGTTTTTAGTTTTAGAAGGTTCTTCAATGTAAACAATCTCTGGTTTCATTTTAATTGGAGATCACAACTTGAGAATTCCAAGGAGATTATTTCAGACAAAATATGCAGGTGTCTTTATTTTTAAAGAGACGTGTTTCTCTTTCTTCATGTTCTTCTGTGAGTAATGGCTCAGGAAAAAAATGTCTTTGTGGAAAGAAGTAGCATCTATGGCCTTGATTACTTATTCTCAGGGAGCTGATGTTATAATGCTTCTGCAATGTTATTTTGATGTTCAATTGTGTTGCTGGAGCTTCTAGGGTGACACTTTGCAGATACTGCCCTGGAAGAGGATTGTGTTTTTTTCTTCTTTTAGTCTGGACTTCTAGGTCTACTTAATATGAAATTTATCTAGGGAAGAGGAACTTTTCCCAATTGCTCATCTTCCTCTGAGGATCACATATCTCTGAGATAATTTTTATGTCTTGTCTTGGGTTTGGTATAACACTTAGGTTTGATGCAAAATAAAACAGGAAACACATGTAACTTTATGCAGCCTGCATATAAAAATGTATGCTACATGCTTTCAGCTACAGTGAATTATATTAATAACTTGTTATTGTAAAAATGTCAGGAGTATTTTCTGTCTCTTGGAATGATTATCTGGTAAAAGTACAGGGTTTATTTTAATGCTCTTGACAAGAAGACAAATAAAATGTACCTTTTAGGAGGAATGTTCACCTTTCAAGCCATATTTTTTATGTTTAGTCCAAAAAATAGCTATCAGGATAGCATAGGGAAAATGTCTAAAGAGGACATAGGATCTGAAATAGCCCTTTCCCTTCACTTGCTTTACAGAGGACATATAAGACTTGATTCTCTTCATTTATAGCTGCATTAACACAGTGATTTCATTTTCTGAAAGTAGATTGTCATTTAACGAAAGCAAATGAAATGTTCCACAAATGTCTGTAATAAGAAAAAAATCCTTATTTTTCTCTTCATCTGCTGTCCATCGGAGTGTACATTCTTTTGGGGCACAATAAAGCAAAACACCTGATTAGAGATTCTTGGGCATCTTAAGTGACTCGATGTGGGCATGAGTGACTTTCCCAATGGTGAGATCAAGGTATTGGCTTCATTGCTATCTGACGTTCAAGAGCCATTGGATTGTATCAGAGCTACATTTATATTTAAAATTAGAACAATTATATTTAAATGCAAGTTAAAACGAAAACCAATGAAATGGAAACTAACTAAAGGAGCTTAAATATTGATAAAAGAAGGAAAAGTAGTAGTATTTTGAGAATGATTGTGCTGGGAAAAGGGGGATGAAAGACAGGTACACGCCTCTTCCTTAATGTCAGGAATGATCAAAGTCTGTGGTTTCTGTGACCAAGGATTCCTGGGGCTTTCTCACTTGAGGGTTGTAACAGAGGACATCTAAGACATCTCTGGAAGTATGGTTCCCAGGATGGTAGCATTGGAAGATGGTGTGGAACCTTTAAGAGCTGGGGGATAGTGGGAGGTCTTTAGGTCACTGGGGGTGCTACCCTAAAAGGGATTGTGGGCCCTCTGGCTTCCTGCTTTGTGATGTGGCTTCCTGTTCTCACACATGTCCTTCCACCATTGCAACTTGCTAATGAAAGGATGCACCGAAGGGAGGCCATTTCTAGAACCTGCACAATGCTATTGTGACTTTGGATAGTGTAGCCTCTAAAACTGGGAGTTAAATTAACTATTTTCCTTTACATAATCAGCCTGCCTCAGGTATTTCATTATACTAATGAAAAACTGACTAAATACAACATACTTCTTTCCTACATCTCCCAATATTAGGGGCTCAGTATTAGCTGCTGCAGTTAGAAAGCTGAAAGGCATATCTAGAAGTGCTGGCTGCTTGATATAACGGAGAGTACAAGGAAGCTTTACATTGATGACCATTCTATCTAAGCTTTGTTAATCTGGAAACTTCATCCAACAAGACATCCAGAAGCAAGGAGTTTTTAAGATATTATCTCACACTACCCAAACTCACAGGATGCAAGTGTCAGAATGTCAGCTTGACAGTGGTGGGTATTGTTTCTAAAGGGAACAGTATGTGCCCATTGACCACTTGTGTAGCATCCAGAAACCAGAAAACTTGAAGGAGAGACTGGAGGTTCCCTGTTGAGCTTAGAATTAGAGCAAAGAGCAGTAGGTCATCTTGAGGAGTACTTCCTTCAGTCAGTTGAGAAGTCTAGTGAGCTATTCTTCATCCACAGAAGTGGAGGTAATAATACGAAAGACGAAGTGAAAAATGTGACTGCTGTTCTAGCAGAATTAGAGAGAAGCTATTTGGTCTCTGTAATGCTTTATGGTGAAAGAGTCAAGGAGAAGAGAAAAGGTCAAGGGGCAGATTTAATAAGACCATGAAATACTACTTTTCTATATATATAATATATATATATATAATATTTAATATAACGTATGCTAACAGAAATAACATGAATTTCCAATGGAAATAGTGTGTGTATATGTGTATGGGTGTATATGGTCTGTGTCTGGGTGTCTGTGTGTGGGTAGTACTAGGGATGGAATACAGGGATTCTCTACACTGAGCTATACCCCAGTCCTTTTTAATGTTTTTAATTTTGAGGCAGGGCCTTGTTACATTGTCCAGACTGTCCTTGGATTTGCAATCCTCTTGTCTCAGCCTCCTGGGTACTGGGATTATAGATGTGTGCCACTGTATCCAGCTGGGTTGGTGTTTTTAGGAGATTTGCGATCCAGGGGGCATTCTACCTCCAAGCTACACTCTCAGCCCTTTTTATTTTTTGTTTTGAAACAAGGTCTCACTAGGTTGCTAAAAGTATTGCTAAATATCTGAGGCTGGTCTCAAACCTGAAATTCTCCTGTCTCAGTCTCCTAGGCACTGGGATTTCAGGTGTGCTTCACCATAGCTGTCTAGGAAAGGTTTAGATTTTAGATACTCTAGAAGTGGCTTTAGCTTCTCCCCCCAGTGGATACTGAGCCAGATCTTTCTTACTCTGTGTAGAGTTTCACTAATTCAACAAAGCAACCAAAGGTACTGGCATTCAAAGCCTGAAGTGGTAAAGTTGCCACACAGAGAGGGAGAGAAGAATGCTCTCAGGAGGACTGTAGTGGGCGCTCCTGCTGGTAGCTGTGGGACACGGGAGCATGGAAGGTGTGATGGGTAGTAAAGAGTGAAAGGAGAGGTAGAGGGTGGATAACCTGAGACTTGGAGACTTTGCCTTGGCTGGTGGTGAGGAGAACAAAGGAGTTAACTAGAGGCAAACACCTAGTCTCCCCCACCTCTGCCCAACCATTCCTCCACTGAGCTCTGTGACTTTGAAACAACCACTGAGAAATCTTTCAGGACCATTTGCACTTTCACCCAAGTCCAGATTATGCTTGCTGTAGGGGAAATTCAGTAAGACTGTAAGTAAACAGAAAACAACAACAACAACAACAAAAAACAAAACCAAAAAACGCAAACTTCAACCTCAAATGCCAGAAATTCCAATTAAATAAAAAGACTCCGAATGCTCATATGAATGCTCGTTAGCTTCAAGTGTGACTTCAGGGCCCACATCTCTTGCCTGGACCCCGTGTCCTGCCTTCTCTTGGCAATCTGCCTAATCAAGGAGCCTGTCCAGGTTCACATTCACCGAAGTTTCATGGAAAGAATGTACCACTTCCTGACCACTGGTCCCTACTGCTGCCCTGTAGGTTCTAGGCATCTGTCTGTGTGGCCATGCCTGATCATGCTACCCCAAACATGGGAGGGAGGTGGGAGATTGGGCTCTGAGATCAGACTTGATTCCCTGCTAATAGGTGGGCTGAGAGAGGGGAATAGTGGTTTCCCAAGGAGAGCCATTTACTTGAAGATGCAGGGCAGAAACAAACAATAATAAATGCACCCTTCTCCAGAGAACTGGACGATTAATGGCTGTTTTAGTTGGATCTGGAATGTCCCCAAAGTTTCATGTGTTGAAGGCTTGTCCCTGGCTTGTGATGCTACTGAGAGGTGGTGGAACCGTTAGGAGGTGGGGTCTCACCGGGAAAGGTTGATTACTGGGGCTGGTTCCTGGAAGGGGTTATCTTGTTCCCAGTTACTGGCTAGTTCTCTCACTCCCTCACCCTCACTCCCAAGGAGCTTGTGGGTCATCTACACCATTGAGTTTCTGGTGTCCAGAATAGTGGCAGTAAAATAGTAGGTACTTAAACACTCCTTCCATACTTAGAAAAAATAAGGACTTTCATGGTATTCAAAAATTTCTGACACTAAGTGAAAATGAATACATTAGATATTTGTAACTCTCATTGTTCATTTCCCCAGGATGAACCCATTCTTGAGCTTTGTATCCTTGATACCTATCCACATTCTGCCTCCTGCCCTGAATTTCTGTTACCTCCTGGTGCAGGCTCCCTGCTTGAGCCTGAGCATTTGCCTGCCTGGTATTTGAGTTGTCCATTTGTGTCTCCACCTGTCTACTACTACTGACTGAACTCATCTAGAAACTTCTACCTGCTTCTCTTAAGCTCACTTGTCTGGTCTGATTATGCCCAATGAAGAAACACATGGTATCTTACCATGAAACAAGATCCCTATCCCTTTAGAAACATCCCTAGAGCTGATGAAGCTGGGCCATGTATTGAAAAGCTCAAAGCTAAAATACATTTTACCTATATTGGTAACAACAAAACTTGGAAGAATTTAAAGTCTTAATGGAGCTTGGATGGGGCAGATAATTTCAATCAGATATTTAAAGAACTGACATGAAGGCAGGGGATTAGATATTTGTATGACTCCAAAGTGTAGAACTAAAATTGGGGATAAAAGCTATGAAGGAGTAGATTGTAGTTCAGTATACAAAATAATTTTCAGATAATGAAAACTTTGCAAATGGAGCAGTTTGCCAGGAGGCTCCCTTTACAGGAATAGCTGAGCATGTTATAGAGGGAATTCAAAGATCTGGTGAGAGATTGAACTTAATGATTGCATACTCCTAATCCATAGATTTACTGCTCCTTGCTGTGATGGAGCATTCCTGGGTTGTGAAGTCTTTGTAAAGAGCTGAATATATATTCTATGTATAAATGTGACATAGACTTTAATATCAAAAGTGAGAAGGTAGGGTTAAGAGTAAGTGTGAGCAGCAAGAAAGCATAAAACTGCAAAACAAGAGAGCGGGAGGGAGGGACATGGAGGGGCAGAGAGAAAATGAATCTACATGAGAAATGGAACAGTCACTTCAACATTCAAAATTTGTTCTTCCTCCATGAAGGGTATACACTCCCGGAGCCCACTTTGGAACTACTGCCACAGTTATTCTAGGGAGATACAGCTTCCCCTAAATGTGTGAAACAAAGCCTGATTTCTAGGCTTTTTCTTTTGCAATCTATAACCCCTGGAAGAGTGACGTGATTTGTGACATGAGCAGTATGGAGCCTGTGTCAGCCATGTAGGCCACATTCTAGCTTGTGCCATATCTTGTCATACTTAATCCTCAGTTCCAGAGTACTTCATGATCATCACTTGATCTCCATGGCATCCCTGACAGGAAAGCAAGGCCATTCCCAATTTAAAGATGGAAGAGTGGATGTAATTTCAGGCTCTGGGAGTGAGCCACTAGGCTACAAACAGAAGCTTAAATGCTTTGGCTACCAGTTTCATGCCTTGTTTATTGATTAACACTTTGCAATGAGAAATTCTTGCTGTGTTTCTTTATCCTGGGTGTGTCTGGTATTGTGTTGGCACCACCACCACCATCCTGGCGCCAATTGTATCTCTAGATTTGTAAAGGTCATGAGGGCTGTCATCTCTCCCTTCACCCACATGTTGATTAATTATTCAGAATGGTGATGCTGTGGTTTCTGATCCATACTCCTTTTTCTTGGAACCCTGGTCTTTAAGCCTGGGTATTTGGTTAACTGTATTTGTCTTGTGTGCATGTAAGAGTGAGTATATATTACTGCACTAACCTTGCTTTACCTGTGCTTGTGCTTTCCTGCTTACTACTTTTCAAGAAAGACTTTTTTATTGTATCATCCTGCTAGCAACCTTCTGAATACGAATAAGAGAAGATTATTTTTCCTGGGAAAAATATTGCCGCACATGCTGACATTTTTGGCAAGTCGTTTTCTACTCATAATGGGAAGTTTTGATAAAGTAAATTATCTTTGTGCAGAGTTGTTTTCCTTTGTATTTCTTGGTGCCTACAATTTTCTCAGTTTTCCATTAAATTATTATTTTCTCTGTATTACTTTACAAGTTGTAATTGCTTTGTTATCAGAAAGAGAAAGGTAGGTTCATTTTATCCTTTTATCACTGAGTGTCTTGGTGAATGAATTGGAGCACTCCTCATTACCATAGCTTTGTTCTGCTCAGTTTTTAATGATAATTGCCCTTGTCATTCCTTGTAATATAAGCTATAGAAATCTTCTGTTAAAGAAGAGAGAGATTAACAAGTCAGAATATATTTTCAAAATGAATTGATAAGGAAATTTCATGTTTCATTTCAAAGCATTAATTAAATGACAAGGAGCCCATGAAGTGAAATAAACAAAGGGTGGACAAATGACATTGATATAGCAAGTCCGGGAGAGAGCTGCATGAGCATGTGTTTAACTGGGAGAACACTATCTGTGGAAATCAGTCTCTCATTTCAGCCCCAAATTTATAATCCTTTCAACTATTTTAATTCTTCTTTGTTTTCCACATGGTCACATGGGTGCTCACTACCTATCTTTCTCTTCTCAAAATGTCAATCTTCTTTCTGCTTTTGTAGTTCTTGTGTGTTTATGTTCAGGATTGCTATGTTGAAACTAATGACAGACCATGTGCAAGGCAAAAGCTTCTTGTTGCCCTTTTCTGTCAAGTAGATTGTTCATTAAAACAATCTCACAATTTCACATGGAGCGAGACCTGTAGGGACTCAGGAAAGTAGGAAACAGTTATGTGCCTGTGTAGCCATTACTCTATGGAATGGATGAGGACAGAGAGAGTGAATTTCTTCCCCAAGATAAGCATAGAGTGAATTTCTAAGGCATTTGAAGCAGCATCCTACCTTATCTCTCTCTCTCTCTCTCTCTCGCTTTTGGCTTATACTTCCTGTCTGCCTAAGCTTGGCCTTTCTTGCTAGGTTGTGCATTAATCCAATTCCAGAATCTCACTTTGCAGAGGACATCGGGGACCCTCATCATCTATTGCTTTTGCCATTTTGATCAAGATGATAAGAATAGTTTATCCTCTCAGTTTGGGAAAAGAAGTAGTTTAAAAAAATAGATTTTTTCCAAAAGCCAAGAGAAATATCCTAAAATTTACAAAAACATAGAATTGTTTACATTTGGATTTTGGGGGCTATATACTTCACTCTATGTAGTTGCAGATGAGCTTTGGCAATCCAGTCTCTATCCCTAAGTAGATTTGTGTTTTAAGTACTTCCATACTTTTTGCCAGGGCCAGTGGGTATTGTTTTCTATGCATAATGGGAAGTTTTGATAAAGTGAGTTATCTTTTTGGACAGAGTTGTTTTCCACTATTCTTTGTTTCATATTAAATGATTTTCTCTATTATTACTTTATAAGTTGTAGTTGCTTTGTTTGTAATGACTTTCGATTGGAAACTGCTTACTGCTTTTGTAGGAAGGTAGATCATCTGATTCTGAGTCAGAAAAAAGATTTTCACATTGGCTCACGAAGATATGAATATTTTTCTTCCAAAGCCCAGGAAGTCCCTCCCCCTGGAAGCAAGACCTTCTATTCAAGACTGTATATGTTTATACTGTTCAGAATGTTAATACTATCATGGGGAGTAATATCTACTCCTTTATCTCTAACGCCTGGTAGTCTAATGCAGGATCTTAATAAATATTTGTTGAATAAATGATCTGAAGATACACTCTCTGTTTTTAAAGTACTCAGAGTCAGAAGAAAGAGCCTTACTGTTCAGAGCAGTAGACCCTGGAATTCCTGTCCTTACTCTTGACCCTTTTCTGAAAGTTTGCCTCAGGCTTATTTGCTAGATGTTTCAGACTTGTGTAACTTGTTGATAATATTTGGCAATCCTAGCTAACATCTGGAGATAGTCAAATGGGAGACATGTGGACTAAGTCAAAGCCGACTTTCCCTGTAGCTTAGCTGCAATAAATTACTTCCGTGCAGTAACCAGAAACACTCCAGCTGTGCCTGGTCACATGTTTCTGTTTATTGTTTGAGGTCTCCCTTCAGGTCACCACTCATTTACAAAGCAGGGTTGACTCCATAATTTGGCTATTGTGAATTGTACTGCTGTAAGCATTGGTATACAAGTATTGCTATAGTACTCTTACTTTCTTTTGGAAAGATACTGAGAAGTGGTGTAGCTGAGTCTTATGGTGATTCTATTCCTAGTCTTTTGAGGAATCCCCATACTGATCTAGGTGTCCATGAACAGATATATGGATAAAGAAAATGCGGCATATACAAACAACGGAGTGTTACTCAGTGATAAAGAACAAAATTATGCCATTAGTAGAAAAATGGATGGAACTTGAGAACATTATGCTAAGTGGGACCAGCCAGTCTCAAAGTTAAGGGTCATGTTTTCTCTCATATGTGCAGGCTAGAGAGAAAATAGGAAAGAAAAGGGACTTCAGATAAAAGAGGAGCAGGACCAGTAGAATATTGGAAGGGGATGGAGGGTAGGGAGCAGAGGAGGGAAAAGAGCGCCTTGAGAAAGCAAACAGATCAAACTATGTCCATATATGAAGGCAACACTACCCATCTCATTGACATGTACTGGGAGGGAGAAGCAGGTAGCAGGGTGGGAAGTGGAGGGAAACACACCATGGTGAGATTCAAGACAACATGCTTATATATGCACACATGTATAAACCATGGTGTGTAGTTACAATGCACCAGTAAAATTATAAAAAAAACAAACAAGAAGAAGAAGAAAGAAACAGAGGAGATGACTGACTTGCCCTGAGCCCACTGGTTGAACCACATATTGCAGTGTGCTCGCTGGCTCTCTGCTCTGGTCTTTTGTCTCCTCTCCTGTTCTTGAGGAAGGATGATTCAAAATTACATCCCTACAGTTTTACACCCCTGCCTCCACCCCAGAAAAGAATGGATACACTCTCATGAGTAATATTTGAAATTAGAATTTAGGTATTCTGATTCTTAAACTAGCACCATCTCCATGATTTTATAATACTTTTGAAGATTTAGTGACTTTCAAGAATATTTGGTTAACTTAGCGATTCTTACTATGGTACTTAATTATTAATCTTGATGACACTTAAATGTGTTCTAAATCAAGTTTCTCTCTTTTCTCTGATGGCCAAAGGCCTTTGTAAGAACTCTATAATCTTTCATAAATTGTAGACTTTGCAATCTGGCTTTTATATCTACTGCTTTTACTCAAACTGTAAATGTCCTTCGAGCAATGTTAGATAGTGCCATTTCCTCATAGCCTTGTAAATAGTATGGTGGATTATAATGCATAAAAAAATTTGTCACTCTGATTTGTGAGAAATAGTATCTAAATACAGTTTTAACTTATACTTTGCTTATCAAGAGCTAGGCTAAGCCTTTTTGCATATATTTAGGGACTATTTCCATTTCTCTGTGAACTATCCATATCTTTTGTCAACGGCCTATTGGATTATTGACTTTTTTTTTGCAAGTTCTTTATATATGAGATATTTTAGTTCTTTGATTTTGATATAAATTTCATTCTCCTCCTTGGGCCCTTTTTCACTTTTTCATCTGGCTTCTACTTCTTTATTCCATCTGTAGTGTTGATCTGTGGTTCTACCATTATACCTCCCATCATTGTTCTTTCTACCTTCTTCCTCAGGAGCTCATCCAAGTCAGGAACTCACCGCATGCATATCCAAACTTTTGTCCCCCATTTTTAGTCTATTTTATTCATGTTGTTTTACTACCTGAAATTTCCTTCTCTTAGATCTGGGCCTACTAAAATTGATTCATCTCTCAAGGCTTATCTCCTGTGCTGCTGCTTCTACAAAGATTTACTGAGTTCCTTCACTGGATAGCATTCTTCCTTTCTTTAAAATCTTTCACATTTTGTATCTCTTTGATATTTTTTCTTTTTTGTGGTACTGGGGATTAAATCCAGGGGCATTCAACTTCTGAGCTACAACCTAGACCTATTTTATTCTGAAATAGAGTCTTGGTACATTACTGTGTACTAGCCCTCAAGCCTCTGATTGATCATCTTGTCTCAGCCTCTCAATCCTGGGATTACAGGTGTGTGTCACCATGGCTGGCTCTCTTTTTATGTTTAGTACTTACCAAGTGGCCCCTTTCCCTTATTTATATCTTTTTTTTCAAAGCTTAGTATGCAGGTTACAATTAAAATAATATTTGTTGAATTAAAACAAAATCTGAATGCCACTCTTTATCCATTTATGTATTTAAGCCTTATCTTTCCTAAGTTCCTTGAAGACACATCAAATTAGCCTAAACTGAAAATATTTCCAGCACTCAGTTCATACCCTATTAAATAAAATTAACTTAGTTTAAAAATAGGCTATAATAACTTTAGCATCAATTTTAGGACTGATAGGTATTATTTTAAAGATGAGACTCAATAAGATATAGCTGGATGAGGATGGTTTGTAACCCAAGACCAGCTATTGTTGGCAAGCAGATGATCTAATTTAGTAACCTGAGTCAGTTACTTCAGTAATCTGAAGATGTTTTTCTTTTTCTTTGTCCATTTTCTTGAGAGTGGGTGCAGAATTTCAAAATATTGTTGCTCATACTACTCAATTTATAGAATACCATTTTAATTAGGCTATATAAGGCTTTTAAAAAGTAATTACCCATTATCTTAGAGCACTACCTCCATTCTTCTTACCCTGTCAACACTTACTTGAATGTATTTGGTACATATCTGCAGATATGCATGTATCTCTATAAAATATAGTGTTTTGTGTGACTTTGGCTTGGTCTGTGTGACTCTTAACAAATAGGGTGAGGGAGAAGTGACAGTATGCCAAGTTTAAGTATAGTTGTTCAGAAACTGCATATTTTCATTTGCTGTCTTGTGCTGTCATTATCACCAGGAGGTGTACATGCTGGGGCTATCCTGCTGTTCCCAGTAGGAGGATGGCCTCTGTCTTCAGATGGTGGATTAGAATATTATCCTACTTCTGAAGGTATTTTGTTTACTGCCATGATCTTGGTCATCAATACATAAAATATTACTTAAAAGCAATACAACATGTGATTCTGTGGAAGTAGCATCATTAAATTTGGTTAGGGGTCTATTCAAATGACAAATTCCTTTGGCCCATCCAGAGATACTAAATCAGAAATTCTCTGGTGGGGCCTAGGAATATACATTTGAAAGTTATTGCAATGATTCGCATGTAGATGTTTCTTGGAGCACATTGCGAAATACTGGTTTTCTTCTCCAAAATATATGATAAATATTTAGATATAAGAAATCTATCACCAATCTTTTATCAAATCTGTTATTCCTGCTCATTTATCTCAACCATATTAACTTGAAATATGCACTTAATGTTTTAGGAACATGTAGCTTCATGACGATTTATGAACTTGGACAATCTGTAAAGGAAGGTTTGCTTGAAAATGGTACTTAACCAATGTTCTCCACCACAATCCGTTAAGATTGAGTTTATCTGATTCAAATTATTCCCTGTCCCAGAGAAATCTCTTCTTTTGGCCTTCTAATCATCAACTTTGAAGTTCCTAAACAAAGTCTACATTTTCTGATTAGTTCATTCAGATGAACATTGTTGGTCTAAACATAGATAATACAGAAAGTGGAATAGATAAAGCAACTCCACAGTTGCCTAAGGCCCCTTGTCCTGATCTGCTTGTCTCATTTATTTGGTTGTAGGCCTTGTGAGCCCACAGACTGTAGGTTCCCAGTGAGATGCAATTGTTACTTGGAAAGGAGTGACACATTTTCTTTTATGGTCATTGATGCCTTTAGTGTCTCAGACATTTTAGCCAGTTACCTAACAAGGACTTAAAGAATGGATAGTTTTGATCACATGACAGGGGACAAGATTATTAAAAATACGAATGATTTTATAGGTTAGGCCTAGCAATATGTTCACTGGACAAATTTAGCAAAGGCAGGATTTTCAGGAGAGAGGATTGGATGGTTCTCTGCACATACTTCTACTTTATATTATTTTACTAGGAAAGAAACCTATACAATGGTGGTCTTTTCTATTTCTCATGATGGATATTTATGTTCAGCTAAATAGTGCTAAAAGTTTCTAAAAGTTGAAAACTTCAGGGCTCAGAAAGAGTCCTTAGGTGCTCATTATAATCTTAATACTAAAATTAAATACGGAGCCAATAATTTTGCAGAGAGGCATGTTGATGATAAAGTATCTATGAAGACTGGGACAGAAGTTGAACAAATGAGACTTGCATATGGATCATACACTTTTTCTAGCCAGAGTTTGGAAATATTCTCTACTTAGGAAGAATCAGGAGAGCCTGGAGGCAGAATTGATCATATATAAAGATCTCTTTAGTGAACTTCAAACACCATCTTGGCTGTATTGTGTGTGCACTGGCACAGACCTATGTATGCATAGAGTGTTACATGTTTGCACTGTCTCCATAAAGCTAAAAGCAAAGCAAAATAGTTCTCTGCAAATATGATTTTTAATGTTGTAAAACATTAATTTTTTTTGTTAGGATTAAATTCTTGGTACATGTCCAGGGGTTATTATTGTCAATTTCCTTCACTTTTGGATATGCTGTGATTTTAAAGGTTTGCTTATTTATTTTTATTTTTCCGTTTTCACCTGGCATTGGAATTATAATCATGTAGTATCTGACAACTGTCTAGGCCAATCCTAAGGATTCTTTGGAAGGTTGGAGGGTTTCCTTTGTTATTTTTCTGTTTTGGTCACGTATCAAATGCTTTTCCTTGTCACTTGTGATTGTTCTTCCTTTTTGCTCATATCACTAATGCCACCTAACATTTTATTTAGGACCATATTTTTCTAACAGACGTCACAAACATAATTAGGATTTTGATGTGGAAGCTGATTTGATTTTTGAATTTTGCTTTTTATCTACCATGCTAATTCATTAAAAGAAAGAAAAAAAAAAAACCCTCTTAGTAGAGTGTTCAGTTAGGCCCTGAAAGCATCAAGCTGCTTAATAAATATGAGTTGACAGTGATTAAGGTGCCATTTTCCAGCAAACGATCAGTGTCCTTGCCAAGTGCTAATCTTTGTTTATACAGTAGCACTTATTTGAAGCACTAAACATACTTTATGTGTTATCTATTAAAGTTAGGTATCAGTGTTAACTGCTGTTGAGAGATTTCCCAAGTTTGTCCCTTAACATTATTTTCAAAATGTAACAATAGAATATACTTGGAAGGGTCTAATTTTGTTGGAGAAATAAGAAATCAAATCTACCAGCTATCTAAGAGGGGCCTTGACCAGGGGGAGCTGGTTTTATCATTGTTTGTTTTATTGTCTGTGTGATGGGAGAGATGCATGGAGTGGGTATGCTTTAGCTCTGATTTAAACAGGTCTTATTCAAAGGCATTTGAACATCAAGACTTGCATTTAGCAACAGTTGGTCATATATTATTTAATATTATTAGCACAAGTAAGTTATAAAGTATGTGATCTCTTTTTATTAATTGGAAAATGTCTTAATGCCAGTCATTCAAGTCAGGGGTAACCAAATGACATCCATGAGTCAAACACTATCCACAACCTGCTTTGTAAAGTTTTCTTTTTTTTGTACATAGTCACACCTTCATTTTGATATTACCTATGATAACTTTCATCATCCTCTGATGGTAGAGTTGAGAATAACCTACAAAGCCTAAAATGCTTACTAACTGGCCCTTTACAGGGAAACTTTGCTGACACACACTACAGTTGAATCGGTATTCTAATGATATAGCATTACTGAGAGTATTTGCCCATTATAATAAAATTATACATAATTATATTTGGGAAAATTGATAAAAATATCATTTATTCCACATTTTATGTTTTTGAACATACACTGTGTATCTATGTTGAACTAATTTTCATTTGAGAGTTTATTGAGTGTGTGAAGTAGTCATTACTTGGTCTATGTTGTATGTCAATATTTGTTTGATGGTCTCAAACAATAATCATGTATAAGTTCTGTGTAGGTCAAGTGTGAGGAAAGAAGAGAGGGAGGGAGGGACATAGATGCCTCTTTTAAGTTTCTATACACTCCCCTCCCTCCAGTTATCTATATTGGCTGTTTTACTCTTTGGTCAATTTCTTGCTAGATTAAAATCTGCTTTCCACACCGAGTTTTAGTTTTGACCTTGGTGAATATTTGGAAAGTGGAGGCAGTTGGCATTTACTAAGTACTTAACTCTTGGTTTTTCAACTTTACTTACTTGCTTTTACCAAAATGCTATTGTTTGGCTCTTAAATGTCCATGAGGGGCCAATGCATTAAAGGTCTATTTCCCAGAGTGGTGCTACTGAGAGGTAGTGGAACCTTTAAGATGTGGATCCTGGTGGATGGTGTGCAGTCTACTTGAGGGTGTGGCCTTGAAGGGCATTGTGGAACCCCAGCTCCTTTATCTTCTTCTTTTTCTTTTCTTTCTTTCTTTCTTTTTTTTTTTTTTTGCATCATGGCCACAAGATTATCCTATTTGTTCTACCACACAGTACTTGCCATGATGTTTCACTTTGTCATAGAGACCAAAAACAAGGGAGTCATGGACCAAAACCTCCAAAACTATAAGCTACAATAAGCTTTTCCTCTTTATAAGTTGATTACCTCAGGTATTTGTTACAGTGATGGCAAGCTAATACACCAAATAATATATGTCCAAGGAAAAAATCAGGAATACAGAAGAGCTTCTGAGTAGAAGAGAAATATTCTTGCTATATTGCTCCCACCCTTGGGCTCCATTCCACCAGCACCACTTGTAACAATTTTAAAAATGTTTTTGGTAGTTATGTAAGTAAAATTTATTAACCATTTTTTTTTCAGTATTGGGACTTGAACTCAGAGGCATTCAACCTTTGGGTTACACCACCAGTCCTATTTTTTTATTCTTTATTTTGAAACAGGGTCTTACTAAGTTGCAGAGTACCTTACTAAGTAGCTGAGGCTGGCTTGCGAACCCGGATCCCTGTGCCACCATGCCTGGCTAACCAATATTTTTTGATTTAATGACCATATATAATTTCTACTTCCTACTGTGAATTTGACTCACTCCCTCTCATTCTCATCTCCTCTTAAACTTTGTTACATTATTATTTTTGATTTTATTTTTGGTTCTCTTCATAACTTTAGAAAATATAGCAACCATTTTATTTCTTTTTCCCCTTACCTTAATTGAATTTAATTCACTCTAAGATAAAAATTTGCACGTCCACTCTTTCCTCTGCTTCTTTGTTTTTTGTTTCCCACCTTCCTTCAACTTAATTTTGCTTTTATATTGTCAAGGTTGATAATTTTTACATTCTGTTCTGCAATTACAACCATACTTTCTGACTATGATTTTGCCTCTGAGGCAAAAAAAAAAAAAAAAAAAAAAAAAATCAATCTTTATATTACCATCAGTATGTAATTATTTTTTTTACTGCAAAGACATATCATGTGCTATGATTCTGTTTCTTTTCCTCTGGATCCCATTACATGCCCCAAGCTACTCATCAGGGTAAATTGGAATCCTTTCTTTTGTACCTCACTGTTTTTTATTTTATAGGATTTCTGTTAATCAGGTGCTGGCTAAGCTGGTTTGACTTTATATGGATGCTTCCTCTTTGCTCATATTTTTAATTTCCTTGTCCTTTCTGTTCCACATTATAAACTTTATTTTTTGCCCATTTTATTGCATTTTAAAATTTTGGCAATCAGTCCTGCTCTTTTTCCTTGCTCTTTGTGGAGAATCTGATGATTAATAAATAGCATTTCCTGCTTCAGTCTTCTGAACATGGCTTGACTGATGGTTTCCTCTGCTACATGTATGCATTGTACTATCCTATTTCCTACTCTGTCATCCAGAAATCTGCAAAAATATCTAGTCCATTGATGTCCCATATGTTCTCAGCAGTTTTGGAAGTTTCTTCCAATGTGTCCTTTTTAACTGCCATTTAATGAGCTTCAAAGGAGAAGAGGCAAACTAGCATACTGAGTCCACCATCTTGAACTTTCTTTGACTTCATATTTACTGTGATTTTTTTTATTAAGACATCCAGACTATGTCACAGTTTAAAATAAAAACCAATGCGTTTACTTAGTACATTCAGTTTTTTTTTTTATTCTTTTAAGGAAGTAAAAAATTATTCCTCAAATATTTGGTCATAACTCAGGTTCTTGTAATGAAATAAGTCCACATTTTAATTTTACTTTATGTAATTTCATTTCATTTTCTTCTAGCCAGTTTTATTTTCAACATACACACACACACACACACACACACACACACACACACACACACACACAAAATCCCCAAATCCCAGCTTCCTTTTTTTTTTTTTGCATCCTGGCCACAAGGTGGCCAATAATAAATTTCAAAGTTTAAAATTCTACATAATCTTCGATATGGCTTACATTCCTTTTTCTCAATAGCTGTCTTCCCAAATTATTTTTGAAATGATACCTGAAAATTCATCTGTTGAGTCCCTATACCCAAATGTAACTCTATTTGGAAATAGGACCTTTATGGAAGTAAATAAGGTTATATGAGGTCATAGGGTGAGGCCCTGATATATAGTTAGTGTACTTATACAAATATGAGATACTAAAGAGTACACACTCTCTCTATGTCCTGTGAGGATACAGAGAGAAAGTAACTATCTGCAAGCCAGGAAGAGCTGTCTCCAGAAACTGAATCAGCTGGCATCATGATCTTGGACCATCAGTCTCTGGAACTGTGAGAAAACACATTTCTGTTATGTAAGCCAGCTAGTCTGTGTTATATTGTTAGGTCAACCGAACCTACAAAAGCATTAAGATGGTTCCCACTTCTTTTCTGTACCCTTCTGTTGCATAGGCTTTGACATGACTAGTATAAATGGTTTATTGAATAAGCTGATCTGACTCAATCAGGAATGGTTCTCTTTTTCTCTTGTCACATTGTCTTGGAGCAAGTTCTTTTGGGTTTCTCTTTTTTCATTCTATTGCAGAAAAGCCTATATCTTTCTAGTCTTTTTAAATTCTATAAATAGTCTAATTTTAAAATGGGTTTTAATAGTCAGTCTAGCTCAATCTCCAACCAGTTAAAAGATTTTTACTTCCTCCCCTGCTCAGGCTATGCCTATTGCTGCAGAAGTGATTTTTTCCAAAATTGGTGGATTTGTGTTAACTTCGCCAAGAATTTTCTTGCACCCATCATGGTAGTGGCATAAGAGCTGGCTTCTCATATACTTGGCAAGGAACCATCTATTAGGAAGAAGCCATTTCCTTGTCTACAGAAACTTTCAGGGTCTCTGATTTATTATCTTGGCTGGAGGTGCAATACTACGCCCTATTCTCTCTACCTATATAAACACTCTTTAAATAAAATCCTTAATAAATTTTGCACCTTCTCTTGTATAGACTAGAGGTAGGAGATGGACACTGATAGACTAGTTCTGTCATCTTGGATAAATCTTATGAGAATACTCTTAACATTTCTCCAATGGAAAGATGATTTCTCATTACCTATTGTCCTTTGTCTTGATATTCCAGGTGACATTCTACAAGATGTTATAAGGAAGTTTTCCTGCTATAGCTATGTGCTGTTAATTTTTAAAGGGAGATTGGTATTAAGTGGCCATTTGAAAACAATTCCTAAATATCTGAATTGATGATAAAATTGTAGAAAGAACACAGTTGTATTGAATGTGAATCCTGAGAAGAGGAAGGTGATGTCCACATGGGCAGAGAGGAACTGAAAAAGATAATTGGTTTCTTTCTATTTCCAGTTAGCATCTCCAAGTATTTTAAATTTAGAACAACTCTTAAGTCACTTGAATGATTGTACTAATCCCAAAAGAAGCAGTTGGTAAACTGGCAAGTGGTACAGAGTAACAAAAATAGTTACTTACCTTCTTCTTTTTTTGTGTGTGTGATACTGGGGATTGAGCCCAGGGGCATTCTACCTCTGAGCTACATCCTCAGCCCTATTTTATTTTATTTTGAAACAGGGTCTCACTAGGTTGAAAAGAGTCTCACTACTTGCTGAGGATGTCCTCGAACCTGTGATTCTTAGTACTGGGATTTTAAGTGTGTACCACCATGCCTAGCTACTAAGATACCTTAAAGAGTTATTTAACATCTTATTAAAGGAACAAGTCTGTTTGTAGTAAATGCTTAAAAGAGCCCGAAATCATGTTCTTTAGATAGAAAACTTTTTAGTTTAAGGCTATGTGCATTTTGCTGATGCAAAATGGGAAGACTGGCAGCCTCTTTAGATGAATGACAGAATATTTTTTTCTATGGTAACTGATTTTTGTAGCCCCCCAAATGGAATTGACTTTGCAGTAGGTTCAAGCAGACATACATGTTGACTTTCAGGAAATAAGCTATTATTGAAATTCAACTATTTGGAGCAGGTACAAATCCAACAGAGAAAATTACATTCTATATAGGACATTGGTGTATTCAGTTTGATCCAGCTTAAAATTCTCCATGAGGAAAAAACCAAGTTAAAACAATCTGATGGGAGAAAAGATCAGAGAAAGAATTCAGGTAAAAAAGTCACTTCTAGAGAAAGCAACAGAGGGAAAGAGCTTGAGAGGGTCTCTGCTGGTGGTGCTGTGGGGAGGGCAACAGACGAAGTGCCTCTGCTTAAGAATGTTAAAGAAAGCTGACATTGTTTGGTGATTCTATCTTGTACCCCCACAGTATCAAAAGGACATCAGCCTAGCAATCTGCTGTTGATGTAAATAAAAAAAGTGTCAGTTGAGGAAAGACGTGTACTCAGCATGCTCTTAAAACATCTGCTCTCATAAAACACTTGAAAATAATCATGCACTAACAGGAGAAAAACAGCTGTGCATGAATCAGTGCTGCTGCCATACATGTGCCTGGAATACATGTACAATAAACTCTGCAGAAATGGGTCCCTGGGGTACCTGGATCAGTGGACGGACTATTGATAATGCATAATTTTACTGTGAGCTGTTATTATTTAGCTGTATGGAATATACTGTACCTAGTCTTAGGGAGAACGTCTACTCAGGAGTGTGTTACTTAAAGCCTTTTACACAAACTCTTAGAAAGCAATATATAAGCACACGTGACCCTCAAGGGAAGTCTCTGAAGCACTAGGAGGTGATGTGTCTGAAAGGGAGCCATGGAGGCCAAGTTACAACCAAGTACTTCCCTTGTAGTAAATTGTATCCCAAGGTTGAATTCTATTTGTCCCTTTCTATTGTCAACTTTCTCCAGAATGGCCACATTCTCTTATTTGTAGAGGCAGTATGGTTGCCTGGGCTCCAAAAGTTAGTGCTTAAGGACCAAAATATCCCCTCTCTTTTCTGATCCTATCCTGGTATAGATGTTGGATTAAAATAAGTAGAATGGAATTTCTCTTTCCCTAGGCAATAGAAAATGTGATGTAAAGAGTGAACGCCATGTGTGGGTTTTTTTTTTTTTTTTGACAAATTTATTTCTGGAAGTTTCTAAAAAACATTACTCTGATAAATTAATAACTTACTGCTTATATACTATCATGGCAGTTAATACTTGAAACAGTGTGCATCAGCTGACATCCTCCAGATACTGGTGATTGCAGGGAGAGTAGGGAAAATGCCTTTTAGCTTTTCCTTCTTTCATGTACAATGGTGAAATGTACCAATTTCTAGGGTTCTCTTGTAAGATGCAAAGCATTGTAGTACAGTATTACATCTAGATGCTATTTTTCTTGTGCTGAAAGAGCATTCCAAAATTTATCAGCCCTTACCAGATTCAATCAGGCAACCACTCAGAGCTGCTCAAGGGAGAGGTGTGCTTTTCACCAGCTGACATGTGGAAAAGCAATCAGACACTGAATTATATGGCTGGCTTTCTTTGTCTTCATCTGTTTAAAGTACTCACTGAGCCCTAGTGAAATAACAGTGCTGTGTGTAAAAGCCCTTGGAAAACCTCATTCATCATGAAGTTGGTACAGAAAGCTGAACAAATAGCTGAAGGGCTGCCTCCACAAAAGGCGAGAACAGACAATGTTTTGATGTTTTCAGGGCTCATGCTGTGAACATGATTTTACCTTTCCCTGCCCCCATTCCTACCTTCCAGACTTTAAACATGTGGATCTTTAGTCGTTAGTCAAAAGCAGACAGGAAGTGAACTACGAACAGAGGTAAGCATTGCAGCTGTGAAAGTAGCATTTAAATATATCACTACAAGCAGCATAGGCACCTCTGTATATATTAAAGCCGATGCCACAGTAAGGCCAACTAAGATCATCTAAGTTGAGGTGGAAGAGGCCAGACACTTTGCTGGGCCATCTAGAGGCTTGAACAAATGCTGACTTAGAGCTGACCTCCCCTGTAGGGATTAACTGCTCACTAGGTTACTGCTAGTGGTTTAGACTTTCAGTTTGGCTTTCTTCTGGGGCTCAGCGTGATTCTGGCTTACATTCAATTCTCTTCATTTGGCTCTTAGGCTTAGGGGATAAAAAGGAATGTTAGTATTTGCTGAAGCTAAATATAATTAAGACTGTAAATTTGGATTCAGGAAGATAATGTATTATAAAACCAAAGATGCATTGTTTTTAGATTATTTACAGCTTGGATATTATACAACAGAGTCTTTATAATGGAGGTAATTTGGAGTAGTTTTAAAGTGTGTTAGAAATGTTGGTTCACTTTTATTTTGGGAAAAAAGGGAAGTCACTAAAATTGGATTTTTAAAGGAGGTATGACTTAATCTCTTCTGTCCAAAAAAGAAAGAGAACTTCAAGAGACCCTGGAAATAAAGGATATGGCAGACTAGAAGGCCTCCTGCCTCAGAATTGTAAGTCATTTATTGTTGGATGTGAGCTGGATGTGTGTCTGTGCATGTCTATGCCCATACGTGTATACTATACCACAGTTTAGGAGTGAGGAGTACTTTAATGGAGTCCATATTTTGCACAGTGGTGAACTGGATTTCCACTTGGAGCCTAAGAAGAGAGGTAGACTCCCTGTCAAAGGATGATCACTGTGAAAGAATTTCTATTGCCTTATCATGGAAGAACATGAAAATAAAAATTTAATAAATGAATTAATTAGAGCACAAAATGCTCAGGTTAGTGAAATCATTCTGGAGAAAGTAGATAGTGTATCAGTGCCAGGCATTTTGCAGAGTGTAATGGAGAGAAGTAACTTTCTTTAGGAATCTCATGGAGTATTAGTATCTTACAGAGAGTTTGAGCAATTATTTGGTATAGGGAGGAACAGTTTATTTTCCAAAAATATTTATGACTTTGATATATGAAGGCAATGTGAAGCCAAGGTAGCAAAAGTGTTCACACATAGATGAACATCAGCAACACTTGGACAATTCCAGAAGAATAACAAATTTCAAAGTGATCTGAGATAGAGTCTGTACTATAAGCATTTGCAAAGCATGAAGGAGTCTAAAGTTGATGCTTGAACATGATAAACAAGCAAAGCTTAGTTACGTATCATTCTATTTAGTTGTGTAATGTGTAGATCTCTTTTTATACTGTGAGTTCAAGTTTTTTTCAACCAATCCTTTTGTTTTCTGTAGAGTCCAGGTTTAAAGAACAATTCTAACTACTATAGATACATATATGTGAATTGGGTTCCATAAGAATTCTGGGGTCCAGAGTGATGAGACCAGTGAAGCAGAACCATCCAAAAGACTGTTGCTTTAAGCATATTTTCCCAGAGAGTGTTTTAGCATTAACTAGCTATATCCTCACTTGCTAGGTCTTTGAATTTTCCTCTTTGTTAACTCCTCCTTTTCCTGAATTCCTCAGCATTGCCTATCTATCGCAGTACTGAATCAGCCCCTCAAGTAACTAAAATACAATTGTAGAATTATCTTTCTTTAAAAAAATCCATAAAATCAATTAGTAACAGAAACCACAATAATCAAGGTACCATCAGTATGGTGGAAACAGCAGTGAACTGAAAATTATCCCAGTCCTTGCTCTTCTAGATGAGATAGATGATCCCTGATGATCCCCTTAATTCTTCTGAATATCTTATTCCTCATCTACAAAGGAATGCAGTTGAATAAGATTATAGTAATGCAGCCCTCATCCATAGAGTATATGTTCCAAGACCTCTAATGGAAGCCTGAAACCATGGATAGTCCCTAACGCCATCTAGACTATGTTGTTTTCCTGTACATAAGAACTATGAGAGAGTTAATTTATAAGTTAGTAAGAGATTAACAACCATAATTAAAAACAAACTAGAACAACTACAATAGCATGCTGCAATAAAATTGCTAGCATTTCTACTCTGGCACTCTGGAGCCATTACTAAGTAAAACAAGGTTCTTGAACACAAGCACTGTGACACTGTGATAGTGGATCTGATAACTGAGAGGCTACTAAGTGACTAGCGGATGGTAGCACATCTGGCCTGGACACACTAGGGTGATTTATGACCTAGGTAGAAAGGAGAAGAGCAGTGTGAAAGTACATCACACTACTCAGAATGGTGAGCAACATAAAACTAATGAATTATTTCTAGAATTTTCCACTTAGTATTTTCAGACTGTGGTTGACCATGGGTAGCTGAAACTACAGAAAGTAAGATGTAGATAAAGGAGGAGTATTGTCTTCTTTTATTAAATTCATTTTTTTACTTAAATCAGCTAGATTGATAGAGTATACATAAATACACCATCTGCATATATGTTTGTATGTATACATATTTATGAATACATATACACATGTATATCTGAAATTTGCTACTATAGTGTAACAGATTTCTATCACATTCCTATACTGAAAAAACTAGATAGAAGGGAGACCTACACTAATCCTTTCTCCCCTTATCCACCATTCTGCTTTCTGAGGATAACAAAAAAGGGTGAGTATAGTACATTAAGATATTTTGAGACATACCACATTTACATAACTTTTTATAATTGTGATAATTATATATTTTGTCACATTGTTTTAATCTTTCCTTTTTTTAGTTACTTATAATCTTTTTGTGCCTAATTTATAAATTAAACTTTATCATAGGAGTTATAACTTGCACCTGGAATGCCCCCCAAAGGTTCATGTTGAGGGCATGGGCCCCAGGGCAGCCATGTTCAGATGAAGGGCTCTCAGGAAGTGATTGGCTTAGGGGACTCTAAC